>OFHS01000053.1:48075-71396 GCA_900245855.1 Calvadosia cruxmelitensis | reverse complement strand
ACAACGGCAAAACAACAACAACAACAACAACAACAACAACAACAAACTTAAACAACAACAGCAACGACAAAAATAACAAATGTGGTAGCATCAGCAGCAATATGAATCTAACAGAAACAATATTTCCAGTGTCAGATTTCCAACATTGACTTGGCAACACAGTCCACTCCGCTAAATAGGTCCAAAGCTCGTGGACAACATCTTGGATTCTAGCTTCTATAAAAGGTGAAGCACAACTAAGAGTCTTGATCACATCAGAAAGTCTTGTTTTGGTCTTATTAAGAGACTGGTCCTATTATACACCAGCCTAATTAAGAGAAATTGACAATATCACCTTCTGTGATGATGATGTTGCACAACAAAAGTCATTTGTAGGTTTGTAGTGTCATTTGACAGCCAGTTTATTGTCATTTGTCAGAATTTCTAAATATGGCAAGAAATTCCTCCTAGCGGTGCAACTATCATCCAATATCTTTACCTTCTAGAAAAGGAGATGCTCTAGAATGTTCTATCATGTCAAATGTGTCTTACGCGACCACTCAAGGAACCAATGAAAAGTGGGCTTTTACCACAGATGGTCGCTTAATACAGGTTAACAGTACTGTTTGAACTTTTAAGGGACCACTTGAGACGGTCTTTTACCACAGGTGGTCGCTTAATACAGGGTTGGTGTATGTTAATGTGCGTAGTTAATCAATACAAGTTGGACTGTATATACCTACAAATATGCCTAGGGCATGCAACACATTCCCTGATCAAGAGAGGATAGAATTCTGTAGCCAATCATATGACTGTGCCATAGGTCACAATGAAAACAACATGGCCAGGAAGAGAAAGAGATACACTGAAAATAAGTTCTTTACAAGAATTATTTTCTTGTTTTAAGTATCAATTTTCTGAGATTAAGACTTGGTCGGTGGAAGAACAATAACGATATTCATATGATATTTGGCTTAGTAATTTATAACTTAGAACGTGGACAAGTATTTGTTTACTAGATTTAAGAATACTATTCCTTGAAATGAGAAATTTTGTTCTTAAAAAAGGGAACACCAGTTTTTGCAGTGTCAGAACAAGAAGAAGGCAACGTTGCAAGACAGTAAACAGTAAAGTCAGATAAATCAAGGCACAAATGAATCAATTCATAAGACGTAATCATCATCTTACTGATAATGCACGACGTAACCCAAGAAATCTCCCATTAAGATGTTCTGTGCTGCACTCCAGGACAACGTCAGCGAGTTGATGTCAGCAGCCTGTTTACTCAATTTCCCGACGCGATCAGAATTACCTAGCACGAGTAAATCGTATGTAGTAAGTGAATAGAAGATATATCGGTCAATCATTCAAACATTCGAGCAGCAGTGACAGGTAATGACTTACTGCAGATGGTCTTGTCTTCGTCAGATTGGTCAGGGCAGTTGTATTCTCCGTCACATCGGAACTTAGCATCCAAGCAGCCATTGCCGTCAGTGCAATTGAACTCAAACGGGAAGTCTCCACAGTTCTCAACAATTGGCCGAGTAGTGGCACCTGAACAATGACAACAAAGGAAGACAAAACTACAGTGAAACCTTTCTATAACGGTCACCTTTGGGATCTGAGGAAAATGACCTTTAAAGACAGGTGACCTTTCTGCTCAGGTTGATTTCTATAGAAAGTGTCATTTTGGGGTTTTGAAGAGTGGCCTTTATACACAGGTGACTGCTCTGTCGAGGTGGCCGCTAATACAGGTTTGACTGTACATGTAATCATCTAATCGCAATAGCTAAGCGGCCAGTAAACTATCATATGGATTTGAGTATGGAGTTGCAATATATGCTATTCAAAGAAAAGAGGAAATTGTAAGTTGTAGATACTAGATCAGGAACAAATGTTGTATCAGCATCAGATTCCGAAAAAGTCCTACCAAACAACTCTATATGTACAGAAACATGATACAGTGAAAACTGTCTATAATTGTCACCTCTGGGACCTGAGAACATGAACATTATTGACAAGTGGCCGTTCTGTCCAGGTTGATTTCTATAGAAATTGTCATTTTGGGGTTATGAAGAGTGGCCTTTATACACAGGTGGCTGCTCTATAGAGGTGGCTGCTAATATAGGTTTGACTGTAAGATCAAAATAGGTGATTTTGGTCCACATGCCAATGTCCATTTGCAGTTGTGTCGGGTGAATCTGCTTCGTCGTTGTCGAATGTCAACGTGATGGATACAATTTTGTGCTGTCAAATAATAATGAATATCTGACAAAGCTGTATCTAATACAACTAAATTCATCAATAATCGCATATCCTACCGACCAGGTCTTAAATGAACAAAGAACGCCAATGTAGTGAATCCGTCTTATAACTATGAATAACTTCATAATCACCACATTCGTATTGTAACTGGCCTATACTTACGGCAACCTCTTTCGTCACTACTATCCCTGCAGTCTGGATTGCCATCGCATACTTCCCGAGGGGAAATGCAGCCAAAGCCATTAGCACACGCGAATTGACCAGGTCGACAGAGAAACGGAGCTACAACAGAAAAAGTATTTTGTCACATTTACTCAAAAGTAGAATTGTAAACAGATTCAAATCTAACTTTCCGCAAAGCTCGTGGACAATATCTTGAATTCTAACTTCTATAAAGGTGAAGCACAACTAAGAGTCTTGAATGACAAGCAAATCAAGTCTACACAACGTATGTCAAAAGAGCTGCAATGAAGCTACCTGGGGTTGTTGATTTCGGACAATTGCGTTCGTCGCTTCCATCCCTGCAGTCCCAGACACCATTGCAAATCATGGACTTATACTGAATACATTCGCCATTTTGACAACGCAGGTAGCAGGAAGGTGTATATATAGTGTGTGTGGTGTATGTGCGCGGTGTTGTGAAAGTGCCTGCAAATAACAAATGAAAACAAACAATCTTATATATACCATTTCAAGCATTTATAAATGAGGTCAGACGAAAGAAAGATAGTAATTGATGATTGCCAGAAAACAAGGAAGCAATGTATTCCAAAGAAAATGGAATGACAATTTGAAAACAATGTTATACTTACTGCCATTGTAATTCATTGTAATTATTCAAAATTACTAACGAGTAACAATTCGTTACAGCCATGTCACCTACTCTATCAGAACGTATGTCATCATGTGCAGGTCATCTACTCACAGTTTATCTCGTCTGAGTAATCTGCGCAGTCGTACACGCCGTCACATCGATTGTTTGCACCAATGCAGACATGAGAGCGTCGACATTCGAAACGACCAGAACGGCAATGAGTGCCTGAACAAAGCAAACAGTAAGCGTCATCCAACAGTATCATCGGAGAACACACGTGTCACATTATTTGTTCCGATGTTGACATAGTTGTGGAAAAGTGGAATACAATTAACAGAAATAAACTACATACGCAAACAATTACAAAATACAAAACTAAACATACAACGCCATTTATGTAAAGATTGTGCTCGCTAAATCTCTTTGCATATAAGTGGTGAGCCAAGAATAATATGAGCCTACTGGCAGTCAGGTTACAACAGGAAATAATGACTCTCAAACTTGTTTCGTCCGCTTTAAAAGAATTTTAAAACCAACTGTCTGGTCCATGTAAATCTGCTGTATCTATGAAATACATGGAGAATCTAGATGTGGGCGAAAAACTTCTTCTTACTGCAGCCTTCTTCGTCGCTGTTGTCATGGCAATCATTGTCGCCATCGCATTTCCATCTTGCAGGGATGCATCGGTGATTTCTACAAGTGAACTGCGTGCTGCGACACGAAGACGGTAAACGAGTGGTCACTGGCGCAGCTACAAACACAAGAAAACAAGAGAATTACAAACATTAGCTTCAAGCATGTAGCTCCTTCACATTTTACGGTTGAAGAATGTCTTATGTTTAGGTCAAGGCAAGTTTATGTCCAGTGTGTTTTTCTGTTTGTCATGTTCACACCCCATCTAGTCTTCAATGGCGCCCTGCAAGTGTCTGTTTTCAATGCTGTATCTGAGCCACTTGAATTACTGGAAAGGATTGTTTTGAGTCTCTGGTGAGCTGAATCCAGGTCAGAACTGGTGTAAGAAGCTGCAAATTCTCTACAATAAGAATGCTCATTGTAAACATTGACTATAATTAAATGTGCAGTTTCCATGTAGTTTCCATCAAGAAGACCATCATTGAAAAGCATTCATGATACACAAAAATAAACGACATCCCAACAAACTAGTAACACGCAAATCATTACCTGTTGTTGCATTACAAGAAGTCTCATCTGAGTTATCAAAACAGTCGTTATCACCATCGCAAACCCACTGCCTGCGTATGCAATGACCGTTGGAACAGCGGAATTGACGGCTATTACACGTGGCTAAGGAGAGGAAGAAATGACACAACAGGGGTAATATTGCTGTAATTACAAAAGAACAATGATGAACTAAAAACAAACAGAACAAACAGCTATGTAGTTACTAAAGTGAGCTGGAAAACAGGCACTGTATAACTCGCTTAATATCACCTTGGATATCATTACGTCTCGGATAGTGTCGCGGAAAGTGAAATTCCACTGGCAAGTCCCAAGCTCTTCTCTTATTGTACTCAGTTAATATCACCTCGGATATTGTCACATTTCGATTATGATCGAGTCCCATTGGATTTAGAAATACAGAAATGATAAAACAAAATATCAGCAGAAAGTCTCAAATTTGCGAAAAACTGCCATCCCTGGCTAATGCAGACAAGAACTCTGATGCAAGTCTGATTAAATTTGAAATCTCATGCCTGTTAGGTTCGTTTTGTTAGTAAAAGAAGGCTGTAAATTAAAAACAGAAGTTGTGGGACAATCAAAGACAACAATACGTACAACAAGATGCCTCATCAGCATTATCGCCGCAGTCATTGTCGCCATCACACTGCCATAATGTGCTGATGCAACGGCCGTCCGGACATTGGAAGCGATTTGAGGCACAAGTGGTGTTACCTAAAAAGAGCACGATACAAACAATAAGCCCTGACTGCTGTTTCTATGTAACAGGAGCAAGCAGACACACAAGTTGACTCGAGAGACACTGTATTGCACCTGGACAAAGGGAGAGGAAGACTGGACTACAACGTGTCTGATCGTACAATGCAATTGTGATCATACTACATTATTAGCTATGCTATTAGAATACCACATTCAATACAGTAAAAACATCACAGCAAAGTGACATGCAATCTCAAGTCTTCTGTACGACTATTAAAGGTATATCGTAAACATACTACAAACGTCAGCAGTCAGTTCAGCGGTTTGGCTGTCCAAAGTTTACAACTTCATTCCCAGGTTGGATCTATGATTTGAGGCGCAAGTCAGTCTACTCAGATGTGAACGGTTAGCTAATTAGCCACAGCGACGCAAGCACATCATGGATATCAGGAAGGATGACAATGGAAATGACTGTGGATAATAATCCAGCTGCCTGATACCAAAGCTAGCCTTAATTCTACATACAGTACATGCAGCCAATGGATCAACTTCAACTTCATTAACCCATGTCCTGCTCCTAAAACTATTTTTATGAAGACTTGAAGTCGCTTTATCAATTGTTGATTGGTTGCTTGCAAAGGACTAACTATTTGATTGGTTATGTGTTGCTACTTTTTACTTGTTTCGAAAACGTGTATACACGTCAATAGCAAGACAAGGGTTAAAATTCCATTTAGCCAAATTATTTAACTTTGTTTCACTGCTATTCTGATGCCTTTGTTTCTCTCTTGTATCTACATAACATTTGACGCAGAACAGTGCATGGTTACAACACAATAGTTTAACCCTTGTCCTGCTATTGACGTGTATACACGTTTTGATAGAAGTCAAAAGTAGCAATACATAACCAATCAAATAGTTAGTCCTTAGCAAGCAACCAATCAGCAATTGATAAAGCGACTTCAAGTCTTCATTAAAATAGTTTTACAAGCAGGACTGGGGTTAATAAGGGCATAACTTCCTTGCATTTTGAAATTTTGAAGTAAGGTAATATCACATTTTCCAGTCAAAAATTGTAAAAGTAAGTGGGTCGTTATATTAAGCAAGGTGATATTAACAGGGTTACACTGTAATGAGAAACTGTCCGTCAGAAGAGATGCACGCATGTCTAGAGCAAGTTCCACATGGCACTCTCATTCCAGCTTCGGCCTGACTCCACGCTAGTCATTGCTATTCGCTCACGATACCGTTATCCAGAAGCCACTCATCTTGCTAATCAATGGTCTGAAGTTTCTGGTTTATTAAACATTGTTCTACTAATGGCAACCACTGTATAAACAGCTCCTAATAGAATACATTGTAGGTATCATTAAGTCGACAAAAGCCTACACAACTGACACCACTTCACAGTACAATGCATGGTTCAGCCACTGGCCGAATCCCTGTGGTTGAAAACTTGAAATACATCATCATAAACATGCAGTGTTAACCCTTGTCCTGCTATTGACGGGTATACACGTTTTGAAACAAGTGAAAAGTAGCAATACATAGCCAATCAGATAGTTAGTCCTTAGCAAGCAACCAATCAGCAATTGGTGAAGCGACTTCAAGTCTTCATCTAAATAGTTTTACCAGCAGGACAGGGGTTAATCTATCTTTAATCAAGTGGTGACTCACGGCAGCCAAATTCATCAGATCTATCGCCACAGTCATCCGCAGCATCACAACGCCAGCGTAGCGGAATGCAATTGCCATTTGCACAGCGAAATTGCATTGCTGAACAACCGGCTAAAAGGGAAAAGAGACATGGCGATGTGAAAATAGTAAACAACACATCTAACTCAGAAACACCTCCATAGTAAAGGTTTATTGCTACGGTATGTTTTTTCCCTGCATAACCGTGCACCTAAGCAGATATGTTAATTTGTAAAACAAATGACATTGACTTCATCCGAGTCACAATTGTTGCTCATAGTAACTACAGTCAAACAGTATTAGCAGCCACCTCTATAGAGCAGCCACCTGTATATAAAGGCCACTCCTTATAACCCAAAAATGACACTTTCTATAGAAATCAATGTGGACAGAAAGGCCACCTGTCTATAAAGGTCATTTTCCTAAAGTCCCAAAGGTGACCGTTATAGACAGGTTTCACTGTACTCATTTCTTCCAAAACTGCATTGAATTAACATCTCATTGCATATACATAACTCAACCACGATTAGCGTCTAGGTCACGTAACATCTTAGGCTTTGAACTGCTCATAGCAAGAACCGTAACGCTGTATCGATACTAAAATGCCGATCAGTGCACCTGGGCCAGAACAGATATGCAAACACATAAATTTCATTGCCTTGAGTTAAGGTGAAAACAAAGATCAGAATTCGCAAATTGAAGCTGACATCTAACGTTGTTTTATTGCACTAATTGCCTAAATGAGGAGTCAGGTCAGTAAAACCTGTCTTAGGTGACCACCAAAGGGACCGGCAATGACAACTGGTCTCTTAACACAGGTAGTCATCAAGGTAGGCTGACACGTATCATCAAAGTTTTCATGCCAAGCTAGAAATTCAATATTAATTCGGGAAGCATTCCCAATCACCAGCACAGGTGCACTACTCTCATAAAACAATGTTCCCTATCTAGGGAATCTAAGACAACCTACAACGTTGACATGAATACAGCGAAATCTGTCTATAATGGTCACCTGAAAAAAATGACCTTCATAGACAGGTGGCCCTTCTGGCCAGGTTGATTTCTATAGAAAGTGTCATTTTGGGGTTATAAACAGTGGCTTTTATACATAGGTGGCTGCTCTATAGAGGTGGCCGCTAATGCAGGTTTGACTGTACTAGGCAAAGGGGCAAGCGGACCCACAACTGAAACATCACATGATTTATGATAAAAGATAATATGATGATAGTGGCAATCAGGAACCATCCGAGACGAACCTGTTGATGAGCATTCCCTGCCATCGGCACTCAGTGTTTCACCATTAGGGCATTTGCAATCCACTTGTTTATCAGCACTTGGAACAGCAATCAAATTGTCAGGGCAAGAACACGCATAGCCACCAGGTGTACTAAGGCACAGGTGAGTGCATTCCTTGTTTTGACAGCGGGCTCCGGCTGCAGCAGACAAATAAGACATACTAAAGTCAACATGTGACTCACAATGACATGACTATTGTAACATGGACAGGTCAGGGCTGTTTTAACCAGTAGGCATTCAAAGCACGTACTTCAGGCCCTCAGTCTGGATAGGCCCTTCTCAATCTCAGTTCAAAAATTCAAATTTACAGTACGTTGAGATCTAGTGCAGTGCGCAATCAACTCTAGAGTGCTATTGGGTTATTTTTCCTAATTTGATGTTTATGAGCAAAAGCAACATCTTCAATATGCCAATGGGTGAACATTGTAACAATAGTAAGCTCTGGGCTATTTAATCGTTAAAAGTTAGACACCCTTGGGTAAAGTTCTTTAGGCCCTCTCAACCCTAAAACAACACTGCGGACAACGTTTCGCACCTGAGAATTTACTATAACCTGGATACATTCTATTGAATGTCAAGAGACCATTAAGTAGTTAAGTAACATTTGTACATGCAGGGTGGCGCATTTATCCCGTCCGATGGAAAATCGCTATAAATCAGCTCAAACTCAATATTTTTAAAATGGTTTACACGATTCGAAAGCTTCTTCAATAGCAAACAAACTGAAAAAAAAGTTCGTTGAGGTACAGCCAAAATATGGCTTTTCAAAATAAACACACTTTTTCTGCTTTTTCACTGCTACATATGTAATAAAAAGTGTTTATTAGACCGGAAAAATAAAAAAGCAGAAAAAGTGTGTTTATTTTGAAAAGCCATATTTTGGCTGTACCTCAACGGATTTTCTCAAACTTTTTTTCAGTTTGTTTCCTATTGAATAAGCTTTCGAAAAGTGTAAACCGTTTTAAAAATATTGAGTTTGAGCTGATTTATAGCGATTTTTCATCGGATGGGATAAATGCGCCACCCTGTACATCACAGGCGCAGTGATGTAGTACCAGCCTATTATCGGAATCAACCTATTATTCGGGTATAGACCAGGGATCTCTAACAGCCATGCTGATCAAGATATACTCTTGAGAATGCACAGACATCAGAACACAATGGCGCACACTACAGGACCATTTGATATGAATCGAAGTCACGGTTTCACCTGTTGATTGTATGCCAGGCGTGTACGCCTTCAGGTCCATTACACCATAGATATAACGCTTTATTCGTATCCTATTGGCACCAGTACTGACGTCAGCTCGCTCAATAGACCTGGTCGACCAATCGTCCCAAAACACATGGTTGTTGTGAACAGTGATGGCATAAGGGTGGGGGACTCTTGTATCTTGGAAATCCTGCAACCAAAACAATCCAAAGCTGCATTAAACTCTATCACCATACTTATCCCACCCAGTATAATAAGTAATTTGGCCTTGGTGCTTGGTTGGTGGGAGGACCATTGGCTGCTATGTACTGCTGCTGCTGCTGGTGGTATTGCTGCTGCTGCTGTTGCCGATTCTGCTGCTGCTTGTGAACCTGTCACACTCCCTCAACCAAGCACCAGTCACACTGATAAACAGTGGAAGGAGTAACAAACCTATTAATATATTAAGAACATTATATTTTCAAGAGATTACTAAGAGGAGGGCGGGTGGGGATTGATACGCAAGAGGAGTGGCTAGTGGCTAATGGTATAGCGAGCAAATAGCAATGACTAGCAGGAGTCAGGCTGAAGCTGGAATGGGAGTGCCATGCGAACTTGCTCTAGATATGCACGCATCTCTTCTGACGTACGGACTCCAATTACCAGTGATCTCTGAGACTAGGGCCCAGGCTTCCTATCTCAGATGCTGCCGCACAAATGGTGTGAGTCTTCGCTTAGATTTCATATAACCACATTTAATCATCACATATCCCCATCAAAGACTTACAGCTCTGTTATTTCCATCTAGGTCTGATGTTTCAATGCGATCTCTGCCAGCATCTGTCCAGTACAACTTCTTGTGAACGTAATCAATGGTGATGCCATTTGGCCAACGTAAATTGGTACTGAAAAGGGTTTTACGCTGTGTGCCATTCATATCACTACGCTCGATGCGAGGGGTGTTGCCCCAGTCCGTCCAATACATGTACCTAGTGGACAAAAAAAAAACACTATACAACAGAACCCGCTTTATCTCTAACTGTTCAAGCCTCATCTTGACTACTAATGGTTATCCTCAGTTCCCCTCAGTACCTGAAATTGTCACTCTTTCTGGGACACATTTTTAGCTTTAGAACATTATAGGCTGCCTAAAGTCGCAACAACCAGATGGAATAACAGCCACCTGCCAATAGACATCACGAATCCGCCAACAAGCAAATTTTCATATTATTAGTGACATCTGCCATGGGCTATGACACAAAGAAATGGCTTCATTTGAAGCGCATTCAACCATTCTCTCATCTATGAAAGTTAATTTCAGGAACTGTTTTGCTGTCAAATTGTGTATTTCAATTCAAAACCATGTGGCTGCAAACCGCGACATGCATTAGGATTATGCCTCATAAATTGAAAGCCCAAAACTGCCTTCTCTAAAGTCAACCTGCATATCAAAGACATCTGTCAGTTTTCGGCAATAATTCCAAAAGTGGCCATTATTGACAGGTTTTATTGTACAAATTACAATAAGAATAGAAGTATTGTTATAAGTATCTGCTTCAAATGCAAATATTTCCCAGCACGGACAACACAGTGTATATTTTGAGTAACGTTTGCAGTATCATTGCATTTTGACATTGTTCCATCCATGTGTTAAACAAAATTAATAGGGCGCCGGAGCTTGTATACTGGCACGCGATGGACAAGGGTTGCTATATATAGTGTTTGTCACATCATCCTTTGGCAGATGCTAGTAAACGAGCGACAGAGTTTAGATTAGCCATGCCGCTAGTAAGCCGCAAGCTGCCGAGAATACAATTGCCGCTCATCTGAAGATGAGAGCCACGGCGATGTCCTGAGGTTGCTGCAGCACTGTGGTTATTCTAGCCTTTATCAAAACGATTAAAACTCTCATGTTAGAATTCTCAAGTGTACAAATGAACTACGATTATGGTCGTGTGTGTGAATAAAACAGTGTGTTATTTGCATTTTTTGGCAATTTTGTTCACTTACCCTGCGATTGGATCAAGAACAAGACCACGCGGACGATCGAGTGACTCATTGAAAAGCGTACGCCGGAAGTAGCCATTGCTAGAGACAACTCCGATACTCTTTGTTCCAGGATCGACCCAAAAGACATTGTTTCCAGCCCAGTCATAAACCAAGGCCTCCACGTGCGATCGACTCTCATTGAATGAGACCAACGTCTTCACCGGGCCATTTCCTCTCAAATCTGCACTCTGAATTACGTCTCTGGTGACGTCAGCCCAGAACAGAATGTGTCTGTTGTAGTCGTAGTCAATTGCCAATGAATTGGACATATGACCGACACGGATAGATAAATCAGAACTGCCATTTATTGACAAGCGGTGGATACTCGACGTCTTGGTGTACAGAAGGAAGTCATCCCCTTCAAAACAAAACAGCAGAAAATCAGTTCCGCTTAATCCTGACACAGATAAAATCTTGCCTTTCACAAGCAAAGAACATGTACCATATTACACTATGAAGTGATACCATGTGAAATCCATGTGAAAATCATGTGAAAAACCGTCTGAAAAGTGCCCTTTTCACATGGGTTTTGCTCTGTTTTCTAATTCACATGGTTTTTCACATGGTGCTTCCCATTTCACATGGTTTTCAAATGGGTTTTGCTCTGTTTTCTAATTCACATGGTTTTTCACATGGTGCTTCCCATTTCACATGGTTTTCACATGGTTTTGGATTCATATTGCTAAGAGAGGCGGCATGCTAAGCAGATCGAAACAGACAAAGTGCCTTTTTGCAGAGTATGAAGAGAATTTGAAGTAGCCAGGGGTGGAGTTACCGGGTGTAATGATGGAAGGGGAAAATGAGTCCACACAAATCAATTATAATACCATTTTTGAAATCTTCCAAACCCTCAAGGAACACACATGACACAAGGCTACCATTATGTTTTCGGACAAGACAAGTATTCCTATATTGCTATATAGCAATGCAAAACCAATTAAAACATTGCTAGCTCCCAATATGTGTTTTTCAAATCTGAAACAATTCCTTTGGATCTCCGCACCTCGACCCCACAGGACTTAAACATTACTTTCTGACTAAAGAGTCTTAGTGAAGACATCACATTTTTCAGCACGATCCTCTAAACATTTTATGGCTGGTGCGCAGCTACTGAAATTACCAACAACGTCAGGCAAGATTGGGCAACAATTAACAAAGGGATGTCATCCAATTCAGTTTCTTTTTTATGAAGCATTCCTTTCACTGAGCTAAAACCCTGCAAAACGAAACAAACTGTAGCATTGGTGATCTTACCTGTGACCACTGGACAAAGCGATAGAAGAGGAGCAAAATTTGCTTCCTCGCCCCCTTGACATAAACTGCCAGACACCTTGCGATACCTGATACAAAAATCACAAGAAATTACAACCTAGCATTGGCAGAATTGAACAAGAAAGGTACACCTACAGCCACATCTATCTTGATTGACCTATACAAAGTGATCTCTGATAACAGGCGATTGCTTAAGACAGATCGTCATTGGCAAGCTGGACTGTATCAGAAAGATACACCTGGGAAAACCTTGGTTACTTAACAGGCTATTGAGGATACAATGAAAGATGGCATATGGTCGGTGTGACAGTTTATCACAGTATCAGTAACAAGCGTGACAAGCTACAGAATTATTCGTTATTCATTATTGGATCCTGCTGCAATATCTTGATTAATGGTTCCGTTATGCTTTACGAAAAAAAGGACAGTACAGGTAGACACTTTTTGCAAGTAGCAACGTGAATCAATGTCACAAAGTGCAGGGATAAATTATTCGCAGACCATTGTAGCAAGAGCAGCTTGAAGAAGTCTTGGAGCAGCCAAAAATTGCCATTTCAACTTCACAAGAAAATGATTGTGGAACTTGTAAATCATAACGAATGAAAAACAGATTGTCTGTTGAATAGCAACTACGGTTTCTCAAGTAACTGAGAAGGGCAGGAAATGAAGTAATTAGCTAATCAAATCAACGGTTGGAAGCAAACAGACGGGGCACAATCATTCTTACCCCTGTGTTCTATTGTATGACAGGCCTGGTCGGCAAAATGCAGGAATAGTCGGAGCCAAAGCAAATGGATCACGGGTGCATTTGGTTTCATTCCTTCCCACATACTCTGCACGATAACCAAAGTCACTGCAATGCAGAATTAAGCACATGGCATTTAACAAGAAATCTCATTTTATTTCAGGTCAATGAGGGCAGGACTGTCCCAAGAGTCAAGGGGGCATGAAGCACTGTTCCTTGAGAGGGGGAGGCAACAAGCTATCTCAGGTGAATCAATATTACAAGCCTATTGCTCTTTTGACAATTTTGACTGGCAAGTCAGAAAACAATTTGCTTATCCACTCACACCCAGCCACGTGGGCTGTGCTATTTCAGTGGCACTCTGGAGGTGACTTCACTTTGAACAATCCCTAGATATTGTACAATGGAATGTTGTAAACTGTCATTAAAAATGACCTATCCAAATAGCAGGCAATAGGTCATTGCCTTATCTGGCATTCCTCTTAAACCATAGATGCTGACAGTGACAATGGTGTATGGTAAAATACATGCAATCATAGCTTTGCAATGCTTTTCTATCTACAATGGAAATGACCTTTATAGACAGGTGGCCTTTCTGTTCAGGTTGATTTCTATAGAAAGTCTCATCTTGGGGCTATGAAGTGCGGCCTTTACACACAGGTGACTACTCTATAGAGGTGGCCGCTAATACAGGTTGGACTGTATTAAAATAGGTAGATGCAATATTTCTAAATTGTCGTCATTTTCGTATTTGTTTATAGGCCACTTTATTAGCAATAACGGCAATCACCATAGAAATGAATAACATATGTGGTGAGTACATCGATGATTGAAACTAAATTATATAAATGCTTGTACAACGTACAGTCTTTTCTTTATCGAAACATTTTCAACAAATCTTCACAGTGGAGTCGGTATATAAAATGTTCATTGTCGTTTGACATTTACCAAGTCTGAACAGAAAGTGTTCATAAATAATAAAATGCAAGACGCTGATTGTATCTGGCCCAGCTCTAACTGAAACAACAGCAAATCTGAAGATGGCTTAGTTGAAATACAAACTATTACTGAAATCAAATCTGTATTAGTGGTCACCTCTATAGAGCAGCCACCCGTGTATAAAGGACACTCTTCATAATCCCAAAATGACACTTTTGATAGATATCAATCTGGACAGAAAGACCACCTGTCTATAAAGACCACATGTGTATGTTTCACCTGGTCATTTTTCTCAGGTCCTGGCTAGAGGTGACCGTTTTAGACAGGTTTCATTGTATTTACCATTCAAAATCTGATCTGTGACAATTACAGACTGACTCCATCACTGGTCGGTCATAGTCATATCCGTTGAAACATCTGGCAAATGTCCGTCGCCTTTCATACATCTGCTTGAGTCCAAGTAAGCAATGTTCACTGCCAGGTGTTGTGGTATCACTGATTGTCCAGTTGAAGTAGTCATTTGGCGTGCACGGACGGCCTGATCAAGTGAAGAAAGACAAAGATTCACAAGAAATTCTTGCGTTATCCAAACAAGCTTCATGATGGTGCTAAATTTATGTATTCCAGAACTCAAATAATTAACTAACTAACTAACTAACTAACTAACTAACTAACTAACTAACTAACTAACTAACTAACTAACTAACTAACTACCCAATCTATTTGCTTCACTTGGCAACGATAGTACCGTAAAAGTAACAACATTCAAGTGATTAGTAAACATCACACAATGGCAAGTTTTAGGGTCTCGGGCATTACCTAAGACTTTCTTCATGTCAACTTGGACAATGAGCCATGAATGTCTGCCAATGTACGAGCCAAAGATGGTGAAGACAGTTGACTTTTCACCCGGCTCAGTCAGCAAACCATAAACGCGTACTTTCTCAGTGCTGAACTTGTACGTCTGCCATGATGAGCCCTCGTTCCAGCTGTATCTAAATGTCACATCGTAAAAAAACACACACAGAAGATCTCAAAAAATGTAAAGGCTAGAGGTAAACAAGTCAGCACTATGACGCCAACGGATCATAGGAGTCACTGTTCCGCTGAAGAACCACTCAGAACAATAATTTAATCTGTCGTTAATTATGCTAATTATTTGTAATGTAATCCGATCCAAATCTAGTCTAACACCCGTACAAATGTTTTAATTTAGTAGTTCAGTTAAATGTTAATTGCGGCATCACGCCACAAATCTTGGAGTTTCGCCTTTTATTCAGTTTTCTTCAGTTAAGTTTACTGTTACGAATAAAGTTATGGAAATATCGAAATTGTTTTCAATGCCGTGATTGTGTGAAGTTCTTCTCAGTTTGTCGATTGTCCAGTCACCAAGGGGTATTTACATTGTCATTCTGATTATATCCATCGGCAACACTAGGCAGATTTCCAAAACGTAATTACAAACAGAGGAGTATTATTTCTCTAGAAAGGACTGACATTGCCGGCAGTAACTGGGGATTGTCTCCATAGAAGGGTCTGTCGAGATTTCACACATATAGCAACAGTAAACCAAATGATCCAATAAAAATTTGCTACTAATTTAAATACTTTAGTCCCAAAACTATATTTCAGTCCAAATAAGACCACTTGGGTACATCATCATTGTTGTCATTCAGTTTATTTAACAAGGATAACACAATACGTTGGGTCTACAAATGCA
Organism: Calvadosia cruxmelitensis; assembly: GCA_900245855.1. NCBI lineage: Eukaryota > Metazoa > Cnidaria > Staurozoa > Stauromedusae > Kishinouyeidae > Calvadosia > Calvadosia cruxmelitensis. The sequence continues at coordinate 55,531 of OFHS01000053.1, read as the reverse complement.
AGCAGAAATCCAAGAAAGAAAGTAATTGTCGAACATTCCTCATAGAGCAAGTCTTCTTACATCGAGTGTCGTTAAAATCAATTAACATCTCATAGCAAATTTAATGAAACATTTGCTGCGCTTGCTCGGCAGTCGCGACTCCCATTTCTTTGAGGTCCTTACAAAGCTCATTTAGGAGTGTGGCTGGTGGACTGTCGCGCCTCCTGTCTATCGGCAACGCTTCCAGCAGGATCGATCAAGCTCTTTATAATGAAGGGTAATATTAATTACAGATTACAGTTGATTTCTGGGTTTGATATTTCTGCCTGGTCTGATATCAACAAGGGGTCACCATTAATTGCCTAATATGGGTAAAACCACGAAACAAGATTATTGCACAGAAGTCCCATAACCAACATTAATGCACAACTCACTTTAGCACACCAGAAATGCCATATCGTGGAAGGGCAACTATGATGCCGCCATGATCAGCAAACTTGTAATACCACGAACCTTTCAGAATCTAGGCAAGCAGCAAACACATTGCAGACTTGAAGTACATCATGTTGAATGAAAACAATCGATTCAAGTCACAGATGCTGTTGCTCCAAATTGGATTTGGCCCAGAGCACAACAAGAGAATTATCTGAGATATATCGAACACTATTTAACATAAAAACAGGCTAAAGTGGAGAATTGGCAGAGGGACAAACCAACCAACATTTGCACAGTCCTACAAACAATAGACCTATTTCACGAGCTACCATTATGGGAAAAACCAGAGCATTGTGGGGCATGTTGATTGCCTGAAGTAGCAAAGAGACTGGGTTTCTGGCCCATAATATTAACGAGAATCATATTTGTAAGCAAAGTTGCGCAGCTTGAAGAAATTTGCAGCAGTATCAAATCCAACTTTTTCGTATTCCGAAATCAGAGACATCAACCTGCCCCATAATGCACTTGCTTTTTCCAAAATGGTAGCTTGTGAAAGTGGTCTCTTGTCACGTTCATGCATTCTGACAGCTGGCTGGGACACATATGTAGTACCAAAGCGAATAGCAGTAATATTTACAAACAGCTAATTTGACAAACCTCACGCCATGAACGACCAGCATCTTTTGACAAGTAGATATTTGGTGACCTTGAGAGAGTGGAACCTACATTGCCTGCAAGCACAACAGTTTCATGAAAGTGAGCAAGAGAACAACAGCAATGACATAAATAAACATTTCTCACTTTCTCCTTGCTTTTATAATGAGCCAGATATACCAAAAACGTGCAACCTTAATAATATCATTATGGTTTTTCAACCCAAAATTGTGACAATAAGCGAGTACAGTCGGACTTGCTTTATATCCTGTCCTCTGTGCATACCGAAAGTGGAATATAAAACAAAGTGGGATGTTAACCGAACTAACCAAAAACAACAATTTCCTTTAAAATTTGGAAGAAATTATTGGGATATTAAGCAAGATGAAGTATTATCCAAGGAGATATAAAGTGAGGTAAGAATATCAGAGTTCGTACAATGACAAGCAAGTGAAAATTGACTTTGCAGGATATTAAGTGATGCGGGATATTAAGTGAGTTTGACTGTAGTGATATTTAGAGGGTACATATAATTGAATCTGACAGAGCTTGGTTCTCAAGCTGACGCAATATTAAACGTGAGATTAACCGAGGTGATACTAATAACGGGGCTACACTGTAAGCTAACGGCATATCTCCATTGAGAACCTCAACACAAAAAAACATAATCGGCTGCAGTGCAAATGTACCACCTGTACTGACAGGAATCAAACATACAGTGGTTGGATGGCAACGTCACATTCTGGCTAATAGATAGCACAGACAGAAACAACTTAAACGCAATCAAAATCATTGAAGTTGTTGACATCAAGAAAGGGTACTGTACCAGTTGCTATGATGAGTCCAGGTGCAGATACTTCTGACAGAACCGGTTGAAATCTCGTATACGGGTTGTGGTAGCCAAATTCTTGGGATAAGTGCAAAGAGCATAACGTCTGTGGAAGGAAGCAATTGTTACATACATACGTACAGCTCATTTTAAAGCAGCTTCTGAATTGCTCATATGCAAGAGGAATGCTCTAAATCAGAGGGCAAGCATTAATTATGCCTTGGTGGTGCTTCTGCGAAACCCAGCATCCGAGATACAGAGAAGGAGAATAAGGAGCTTCTCAAATCTCCATGTCACCTGCCCTCCTCCCCCTCGCCTTATCCGGAAACCACTTAATCCAAGCATACATTCCACTATGCTTTAGCAAGTATCAATCCCGATGTATGTAGATTTTATTACGTGTAAGTTGCAAGTAACGTTATTGACAAAATCCCTGCAACTGATCAGTTGGACACAGTGAGCGATGGTATTTGTTATACAGCAGTGCTAATTAATATCCCAACTCAATTAATCCCACGAACAATCAGCTGAAGCCAGAAGGACGACAGGAAGCTAGACTGTACAATCAAACTACTAATCCGTGCTAGCGAACGATGATACCAAACAAAGATAAATCCTGTTAGGAACATGAAAGAATCAGAAGAGATATGTGAGTTAACCATTGTCCTGTTACTGAAGTGTATACAAGTTTCGAAACATAGAAGTCAAAAGAAGCAACATAAAACCAATCAGATATTTAGACCCTAACAAACAACCAATCAGCAATCAATAAAGCGACTTCAAGTCTTCATTTAACTAGTTTTATGAGCAGGACAAGGGATAATGATGTGGCGATTAGCATGATACTTACACCCAAAGTGCAATGGATCCTGTTGCCCTGGGAGTCATACGTCGGTGCTTGGATGTTGTACCAGTGCCCTCCTTTGTTGAACGACATCACAGTCTTCACATTGGGAGTTCGAGATTTGCTGGATGCAGCCTCAACTTGAGATGCTATGTAAACCCCATAGAAGCCATCCACAGGCATTAGGTCGACAAATGAATGATTAATGTGTAACCTGTAACAAATCACAGAAATGCCAAGAGAAACTGAAACCAGAATGTTTGTGAAAGGCAACAACTGCAAAACGAACTACCTCGACTATGACACACTTGATACACAGATTTACTTATCATCAGAAATACAGCAGATCCTATAGAAGAATAACAACAATTGCTTGATAAATTCATCAGAATAGGTAAGCCCTTCAAGCAGGTATTCTCCTGTAATTAGCTTTGCTCTGTTCCACTTCTAACACTTGCCTTTTATGTTGTAATTGATTGTTTCCTTTCACAAACGCATAACTACAGCCAAACCTGTATTAGAGGTCACCTCTATAGAGCAGCCACCTGTGTATAAAGGCCACTCTTCATAACACAAAATGACAGATTCTATAGAAATCAACCTGGATAGAAAGGCCAAGTCGGTTAACCAATTAATCGATTAACCGTTTGCTGAGACCACAACTGGTTGTAGTTATTGCAAAACAATTATCCGCTATATTTTGCATTTGAAGAAATGGAGATTGCTTGTCTTGAATTTGGCTTTATATCGGCAAACAGACTCTGGTCTTCACATGTTATTTGTATGATTAATCGCTGATGAAGCAGTGAAATGTATCGTACGTTGACTGACTCCAACTTACTCCTGTTTGCCAGTTGATTGCTTCAAAACGGAGCGGTTTGTTTTGAGAATGAGACATTTCGTCTAGACATTGAGATGATGAATAACGAATTCTTGTTGCATAGTTACCGAGTGCAAGCTAACCATTAGTTCTGAGACAACTATCAGCTTTATGAATCATAATTGCTATCAAAACAGAGCCACCAGACTCTGTTCTCTTCGTGCATCACCACTGAACTCAGTGCAAAAAGCATGCAAGTTCTCCACTTCATGCACACCCACACATGAATTTGTCATCAGAAGATAATGGGCTGACTTTTACACCTAGAACATAGCTCATTCAAGTCTTGGTTCAAATGACGTGAGATGTTGAATTTCAAAAGTCGAAAAACAAAGGTAAAGTCGTAAACAAACAGCCGCGTGATGAAGACATCTGGCCATTCCTCAAGATTTATTGGTAACTTTTCAGAAATTCCAAGAGCTACAAAAATGGGAATCTTTTCAGAATTGTTTGTTCTAGTACCTGAAACAATTACGTTGAAATGCACTGAACAACAGTTCTTTGTTTTTATTTGTTCTTGTTCTTCAATGCTATCGGTTAACCGGATGTCAACCAGTTGTGAAAACTCCACCACTGTCTCACCGCTATGCAAGGGGCAAACTTTATGCAACCCGGGATATCAAACAATGTACATTAGCAAAGACAGTATAGTACAGATGGGATTCAGATGGATGGGAAGGGGTATTAAGCAACTAGCAAGGGGATCCAATTGAATGGATATTAGTAGCCGAGTTCGATTGTATTATCATAGCAAATAGTCACCTGTCATTTTGCTCTTCTTTGTTGTAGTATAATATCCTTTGCAGTGATTCGCTGTACTGCCGTCCTGTGTGATCTGAGATGTACAATCTTGAATGTGTAGAATGGTTGACAGCAACAAACACCTGGCTTTCGTCCGCATCAGCAACCAAGTAGCTCTGATTGGATAGATGCAAATGGATGCTATCAACCATCACTGATTTGAGTATCGTAAATAACAACTGCATACAAATTTGCCTACGAGAAACCACCGTAGCTGTTCCAAATTAGTAAAGAACAGAGAACTAGAATCTATAGTCCAGCACTTCGTTTTGGTAAATGCCCACTTAAACTTTCTTACCTGGTTGTCCGCTAATTTTATCATATCGGGTTAAATTAAGACAAAACCCTTCATGCTTAACAGAGTGAATATAAATAACGCTGGTACTACACTCACCTTTTCAATCAGATTATGTGGGAAAAGTGCAGGACGAAAACTCCCTCTTTTGTATGAAACGGACAATTGGGTCCTCCCGGTTGTTTGCTAAAACAAAAAACAAAGTATTTACAAGTTGGAAAATAGTTGAGAAAGACATTAGTTACCCTTAGTGGTTCCTCTCGGCCGGTGATTGGGGCAAACGCTGCAACCAGCGAATTGCATTGTGCAAGCATGACTTCAAATTTTTAACAAGGAAGAGTGAACCTGCAGAACACAAGCATTGCAAGATAAATTTCCATAAAGCGAACATACGTTGTACACAGTAGCAAACATGTACTCGTCGACCAATTCGAAAGCCAGAACATTCCTGATTTTGGCCGGGCCAGACCACCACCACCAGACATACATCTTATACACACTGGACGTTTGATCTAAACACAAAACAAAGGATCTGTAACACATCAAAATGAAAAAAGCAAACAAATGAATGTGGCACATAGTTAGCATTATCAGTTAATTAGAAATGAAAATTGTGCAATGAGCAAAGTGACTGAGAATTGACAGCAAGAATATACAAGATTCTCTTCAGTTCAATGGCAAAATCATAACAGAGAGCTAGGTCAACCAGCAAACACAGATATGCATTTTAGATATATGTTCTAATCAACGACACGTCATGTCCTCAGATTACTCAAACAACATGGACAAAAGGAAGGAATATAGCAGAGTAAGCAGATCAATGGTGTAACAAACCGTACTCAAGACAAAATCGATCTATTACATTGGCCTTCGACCATACTACGATTAAATAAAGTCAATGAACTTACTGGTCCTTGACATAGTTTCAACGTAGAATGAAGAACTGTAGTCAAAAGGTCGCATTCCCCTGCAACATACACATGTAAATGTGAGACTGGGATAAGTAGAAAAACCGCAAACACAAAGAAAACACTCATTTTTCTCAAAGCGAATCCGAAATCAACTAATTTGAACATCATTGGCTAGTACTGATTAAACAAAAAATAATGTCGACAGGGCCGGATTAGCTAATAGGCACAATAGGCCAATGCCTACAGCCCTTTCAGAGTGATAGGCCCTCTAAACTTTTGACGGTGCCTGTAATTTCCTTTGCATTCCTAATTTTATGGGAAAAGGGATTTAGCTTACTGCGATTGAAATAGCATAATTATACATTGACTCAGGAAACGCAGTATTTGGCAAGCATAAATCTAAAAATTTCCAGGAGAGGCCCCCCGGAACCCCCCTTTTGGAGCACCTTCGGTGGCAATAGGCCGTTCAAGCAATTTGGCCTACCGCCCACGTTCTTCTAATCCGGCCCTGAATGTCAATATTAATATGCTGCTGTGATGCACACTCATATTACTGTACAGTGTAACCTCGTTAATATCACCTCGGTTAATATCACAACCCGCTTAATATCACTTCACTTTGAAAACCAAGATCTGTCAGAATCAACTATTTTAACCCGCTTAATATCACGACCCGCTTTTTATCACGATTTTTGACTGGGAAATCATAGTGATATTAACGAGGTTTCACTGTAGTATCAATCATAACACAATTTTGACAGGAGTAACATTTGTCGTCAATGCCTGGCTGCCATACAGTGCCTGGAAGTGCTAGTGGTCATATCGTCAGCAATATGGGAACAAACCCACAACACAATAAACATTCTGGGTTAGCTGGAGCAGGGCGTGTCATTCATTCATTCATTGATGCATTCAATCAATCAATATATTTATTTACACTCGCATTTTACTGTTGCACACGGATAGCATATTACAGTTACCCTGAGGGGTACGTTTTATAAAATGGAGAGTGAAAGAGTCATTCATTCATTCATTTCTGAATAAAGCTAACCTACATATACAGATACAACAATTGTAACTTTTCTACCAATCCAATCGGTCTGAACAATACAATGATAAACCATACAGCAGGATTGTGAAGACCTACCAGTAAAACGACTTGACAAATTCCTTCTTCATCCTCCATGAGTAGCCAAAGTTGGTTGACACGTAAAGCTAAGAAAACCGGATAAAATCAAAGGATCAAAAACAAATCAATGATAAAGTGCCATGGGTAGGTTTCCATACAACAATAGGCCTACGAAGGTATGAATCAATCAGTAGCAATGTCTGTTGCAATGCCGCTCTCATGAGTGAAAGCTCAACATTAATTAACCCTTGTCCTGCTACTGACGTATATACACGTTTTCCAAACAAGTCAAAAGTAGCAACACATAACCAATCAGATACTTAGGCCTTAGCAAGCAACCAATCAGCAATTGGTGAAGCGACTTCAAGTCTTCATTTAGATAGTTTTACAAGCAGGACAGGGGTTAAAACTCAGCTCACATCAGTAACAGAATACCATTTCAGCTGCACCTCATTATCTTAACATAATCACTTCTGCAGCCACGTTCGCATATAGACCATATGAGACTGTGTAAGGTAATCAACCCTATATATAACTGTATCTTTAATTTGAAGTGCCACAAAATTGACCAAAAGAAGAAGGACCATGAATGAGATGGGTAACAATTTCAACGAACCAGAATTTACAAAACAGTAAGAATTTAAGTGTATTCCACATAAGAGGTGAACCGATGGTAAACATTTGTTTCTCACAAAAACG
>OFHS01000053.1:14363-33335 GCA_900245855.1 Calvadosia cruxmelitensis | reverse complement strand
AATCAATCAATCAATCAATCAATCAATCAATCAATCAATCAATCAATCAATCAATCAATCAATCAATCATGTATGTATTTAATATTAATATCAATATTAATACAATACTCGTTTAGAAGGCATGTCGTCATGCACTTATACTACACGGCATATAATCAATCAATCAACCAATCAATCAATCAATCTGTCAATACCAGTTAATTCAAAGTTAACAAAGTCTGCTTCACAAGTCATTGGCAAACAAATATGTTGTATCATACATCCCGTGCTTGAATATTACATCAGATATACAGTTGAATATAGAGGCTATCGGCATGCATACCTTGAAATGGCAAAAGAGTGACTGCCCATGCGTGGTCTTGCAAGCAATATTTAGCTTTCAGGAAAGTGATTCATTGCTCTCCTTGTAAAACAATTGTTCTTTACGGATTTCATAGCTAATCTAGATTTTATACTATTTTGTAAATTCAATGAAGCAAAACAATAGGGCTAATTTGATCAGGACTTTGCCAATTATCGGTACCGATTAAATTTTGCCAATTCTGCATCATCGTGATCGGCATATTAATCGACAAGAACTGACTATCTAATATTCCACGATAAAACACCCATTATTTTATCATATATCCTACATATAATTACCGTTATCATTGCCATGCATGTATTTCTATAGACAACATTGCAATCAATTACGCTAGTATACAGTGAAACCTGTCTATAACGGTCACCTCTTGGACCTGAGAAAAATGACCTTTATAGACAGGTGGCCTTTATACACAGGTGGCCGCTAATACAGGTTTGACTGTACAACCAAAGAGAACAATTTCAATACCCCTAATCTAATTATGGTTTGTGTTGAACATTGCACGTAAGCGGCAGTTTATAATGATCACACAGCGTTATAGAACATATCTAATTATCTATTCATGAAGATATCAAATTTGTGCAGCTGAATTTCACTTAAAGATTAACTGTAGTATTTTCGCTATTAATCCAAAAAAGTGTGAAATCCATGTGAAATAGTAAGCACCTTTCAAAATCGTATGAAATAATTAGCACCATGTGAAAAGCCATGTGAATTTCAAGTACTGCCCTTTTCAAACAGTTTTTCATGGCTTTCATATGGTTTCAGTACTTGTTTATCACAGTTAAACAATTTCTTCAACGCATAGTCAATCCAATGGAATAATACTGTATTTCTTATTCCGATGCCAGCAAATGACAAGCAGGTATCATATTACTTCCCTAAACGCATCACTTCATCGTTTCACCAAATTCAGCTACTGCCGCAAAGACGTGTTGCTGGGCAACCACTATTGAAACAGGTTGTATTTTGACTTAGCAGTTGGACAAGAGCAAGTAAATCACAAGAAAGTTCTCAAATTTGGGTCCACAGAGCATGTATGCTTTCTTTGGAGAGCTTAAAACGGTGTTACGGGACTATATTTCACAATGGTGTGAAGATCACGGACTCCTTGATGGAGACACGTTGACCACAGCCACTTGATTTACAGGTTGACCCCAGATGAACTCTGTCTAGCCCTCAAATACCAAATTTGGCAAGAGGCCACTTCAGGAAACAGTGCACTGGCGATCACTGGGGTAAAAAACTAAGTGATGAAACCTATGCCTAACAGAATCTTGGCTTTGAGTAAGATGGCTAAAAAAGTAAAATCACAACAACAACTGGGCGATAACCAACAAGTAAAGAAATTGCACTGTAGGCTGTGCGTGTGCTCACCTCGTTAATATGTTTGTATGTTTTGATTAAATCAACGCTTAGCTTCCTTAACGGTGCAGCTGAGGCTTCCCTAAATTTGCCTGGGACCTTTTTCATATAATACTCATAGCCAGAGTTAGCAGTCGGCTTTTCTTCTGGCATATCTTCCCGTCCACTGGCCATAACATTTGGTGATCACAGCATTTGGGACTGCTGAATGCCCATCGTCATGATATTGATAAAGACACCATTGGTGATTGAACCTGAAATAGACATCAGGAGTTTACAAATTGGAGTCACAGAAAATAAAAAGAACGACAAACTCAAAGACAACATGTTGACTATTTACTATATTTGAGCCATGCAGTTAAACCTGTCAATAAAGTCACTTCTGGGACTTTAGGAAAATGACCCTTATAGACAGGTGGCATTTCTGTCCAGGTTGATTTCTATTAAAAAGCATCATTTTGGGGTTATGAAGAGTAGCCTTTATACACATCTGGCAGCTCTATAGACATAGACATCAGGAGTTTACAAATTGGAGTCACAGAAAATAAAAAGAACGGCAAACTTAAAGACAACGTGTTGACTATTTACTATATTTGAGCCATACAGTAAAACCTGTCAATAAAGTCACTTCTGGGACTTTAGGAAAATGACCCTTATAGACAGGTGGCATTTCTGTCCAGGTTGATTTCTATTAGAAAGCATCATTTTAAGGTTATGAAGAGTAGCCTTTATACACATCTGGCTGCTCTATACCTAGCGATTGTTTATTAAATGCAAGGACTGACAATTTTAGACCTTGCGTTAAGATATGGATTGTGGCATTGATCAATAAACTTCTTTGTTGCATGACAACAATATTATTTATCACATAAGAGGAGCAGAACTTATATGATGAAAATGCCAGTGTCCCCGAAGTCTGCCATTTTTGATTGAGGAAGTTAAAAATATTGCGATAAAAGCAAAGAAATAGACCAACAGATTGAGTAGATTCAATTTGTTAAAGTGCCTATAGACGGATATTTTTTATGTCGTAAACAGATAGATATGATCTAGAACATTCATGCACAGCAATAAATAAATAATCCTAAGAGACTCATCAGAGACTATTCTGATATTCTTAATTGTCAAAACCGGCACAAGGAGGATGTAAGAAACCTAACATGACAGACACTGAGGTATCTTCGAATCCTGTTTTATCACATACAGAAAGCTTGAAACAAACATATAGAATTGCGACATACATTTCATCTTTGAAAACAGAACCTTTCCTCTCATTTTACAACTGAGTGGACAGGATCAATATGTCATATGCGTCAAATGTTGACAGTAATGTGCTGTTCCTTATTTTACCTGGTCTGATATGAACGCTGGAAAAGTGGTTTCATAGACATGGTCTGATATCAATATTACGCTATTACTTAGCAAAACGAAGAAGAAGGTGCGGCTATCTCTACTATCCAACAACACACTTCGATGTTCAAAATACAGTCATCTATGCCACTCTAGGATAGACCACTTCACCCAGGAATAAAGCAGCACTCTCACAAACACTTCCTGAGATGGATGGCGACCGAATTACTTTAGAAAATGTACACATTACATTCGACATTTAAAACACTTTCCCAGTAAACGGGTGAGATTAACTGTAAAAAGTTACAGCCAGCCAGCATAACTTTAATTGTCTCAGCTTACAATGTAATAATTAGTACAAATTCTCATGACACTGCGCATTGCTTTTCTTCGAGGCACTGTCCAGATGCATTACACATATGCATTGGACAGTGCTGTACAGCTTACTTACAACTACAAATTAGTTTGCTTCAATTACAAAGTAAGTTGAATATTAAAGTAATAAATTACAATTAAAAAGATCAATCTCAAGAAGTAGCGAATTATAATTAAAAATTATTTTATAGCAAAATTTATGAATTACAATTTTTGCCAAAAGGAACAATTTACAGCAATTCATGGCTTGGAAAATTATTTGCACAATGCTGTCATTTGCCACCTGGGTTGAATTGCCACTCCTACAAGTATCAGGTTGTTACAACGAAGATTACACAAGCCCACCACAAAGGAGAGCTTTCTTTATCTGCAAACCAGATAAGTCCCAGCTGTAAGGTCAGTCAGGACGTATCAGGATCTGCATGTCAACCTTTGACAGATGATAATCCACTGAGTTTGGAAACTGCAAACATTAATCGATTGACAGTGAAACCTATCTATAATGGTCACATATGGGACCAGAGGAAATTAAATTTTATAGACAGGTTGATTTCTATAGAAAGTGTCATTTTGGGGTTATGAAGAGCGGCCTTTGTACACAGGTGGCTGCTAATACAGGTTTGACTGTACTTAAAAATTCTCCAGTTAAAATAAGGAAAATGTTTTGTCAAATCTATGTGCTGCCTTGCAATTGGCAACATAAATGAAAGTGATCACATTCTGTTTTTCCTGGTTGACAAAATTTCATAAAAATATCGCCTTGGCAGATTAGATTTACTCGTATAAAGGTCCATGACTCGAAGAGTTGACATCAGCATCGATTCTCTCAGCTTTATATTAACAAGCAAAACTATGAAGATCCCAGGTATTGCTCAGGAGAGAATTGACCAAAATCATCAAGTTTAAATCAGACCAAAGAAACAGGCACAAGTACACGACTGGTTGTAATAAAAATCTACGCATTTTGCAGCATATTCTGCATGCATCTACTCCATCTAGGAGAAAGAAGAGAGAAATTCGAAAAAGGTGAAATCTCATTTGAGGGCGACAATGAACCTGCCTTCACCAGTTCCAAAATTGGGAAGCACTAAAACAACCTTCTGGGCGCAACAAACAGCATTTGCTCTACGCAGTTATCAAAGTGGGCAAGGTCTAACAAGGGGATTTTTAGATCTCTATACAGAACCAGAACCCTTGGACAATCAAAAAGTGGCCAAAAGATCCACAAAACAAACAGTTTGCATAACAGTCAAAGCTGTATTAGCGGCCACCTCTATAGAGCAGCCACCTGTGTATAAAGGCCACTTGTCTATAAAGGTCATTTTTCTCAGGTCCCAGGGGTGACCGTTATAGACAGGTTTCACTGTACTGATGAAATGAAAATTGAATCAATAGATAGCTAAGTCTGAAAAGTTGTTCTAACAAATCACACCCGAATAAACCTTCTTGAACACTAATTAAAATTATGTCATGTTATTTGACGCAAATTGGATGGGTAAAAATTGTGTTACAGGTAATGGAGAGATATTATATATTTAGTTGTGTGTTATGGAACTTGTTGCACAAATAGACCAACTAGCATTGAGGTTGAAGTTACGGTCAGCCTTAGATTCCGATGGGGATACGAACATTCATAGCCTGTTCAAGCATGACATCTTACAAATGTGCTTACTGGCTTATATGATTGTGTTTAACAGCATATCGAGTAGCGTGTCAAGGCATGTCAAAATTAAATGAATTAAGTAAACCATCCGGACCGAAAGGCAAACAAGTAAAATGACAGTTGATTAGATGTATGGTAAGTATGACGTAATCGCCGTGGGCTGTTTCTGCCAGACGTTCGGCGTTCTTCTGTCTCCGTCGTCAAGGGAGCACGTGAGTGACACAAGTGCAGCACACCACCACCTCAAAGTTTAATCCTCCTCTGAGCTTTTGGTCAACCAGACAACAAGACCGAGCAGACGACAACTCTCTAATATTGACGTTGGAATAAAATGAAACTCACACACAACACGGAAGTGAGATGATTTTACAAATATTTTCGTGGCAAAAACTCTCGATGACAGATCTATTCGTAACAAATATTACACGACCTAATCGTGCCGTGCAAAAAGGTGTAACTTCACGGAGGACATCTTCGGTATCGAACATTTCCACCATTACTGCCTTGTTGATTCAAACATAAAAACCGAGCTGGTCTATCGATGTCCTCCGTTTTTTCACAACTGAAGACAGTTCTGTCAACGCATGAAAAAGTTAGGGGAACGTTTCTTGGCAGCGCATAACTCAAATGAATGAAACGAAACATTGCTCAACGAAATTTCAATGCAGCTTTCTGTTACGCCTGACTGACGAAGCGAGTTCAGGAAGAAGCGATGGCGCTTGATTCAAACACGAATGCTATGCGCGACCTCGTCACGAAACCTTTTCTCGTCAACTGAACGATAAACGCAACCGAAAGTTTACTGATGAACTCACATAGGACTGTAGCGAGAACAAAGCTGTAAAACGTAAATAGATCGTCGGAATGTGAGACGGCGAGATCACGAAGTCCTTCCCCGTGCAGGTATTGTGCGAGTCACATGTACCAAGGTAAACATCGCGAGCGCAGCCATTATCGCTGTCACCTCGCGGGAAGGAATTGGCCACATAACACGACCAAAGGCACGTAATTCAGTGTCGGTTTCTACAGCAAACAACCCTACGTTCTTTATAGATGTCGTTGTTGCTCTGTAGTCGATAAATTGACGCGATCGATGAGTCAGTTATGAGTCGTATGGCTGTCGTTGCAATGTTGAAGCGAACAACGCATGTACTGAATTGCCTGACTTCGAAAGCCGCTAACAAATTAAAACCACTTACCTGTGTTTGTATTGCACTAAATACGAAGCTCCTGAGATCCTTTTTTATTAAGATGATTCCACTAAAACAAGTCCACTCTTGATAAATCGCGATCCGGTCTCCCGATTTCGAGCAGAAAAATGTCGATCCAAATCGATTTCCGAAGACAAAAGCGCGCGCTTTGGCGCTGCGTCGCAGAAACGCAACTCTCCTCTTCCAAATAACGTAAAATCCTGAACAATCAAGAAATCGTCGATAAATATCTCTACGGCCAGTAAACAATAATAACACCAACGGACACGTTCTACAGCAAGTGATCTTTGCCCACCGAATTAAACGCGGCAAAACTCAAATTTTATGATTGGCATTCAAATATGTAAAACCGTCACAAGCGCCACAAACCCGATGACGCGACGCCTTGTTGCTATAGGGATGTCAATCACGCAGGAATCAACTAGGGAGAAAATGGTTGTTAATCAGCTAACACAAAGGCTTTGCCATTCTGGCGGGTGATTTGAGAAAACGTAAACAAGAGCGCGTGTGCTTGCTTGTTTTATATTGCCACCAATCGAAAAATGTTCTTGGGGAATGTGACAAGGTAAATCGAAACGACAACTCTGTAAACCCTTGAGATTACATGCTATAGGTCGTCGTCAAGGAACATTTTTTAAGGTAGCTTGTCCAACTGTAGGAGGGGGTTGTGTTTGTACTGTTGATATGAAAAGTCAGGACGCATTTTATAAAACTTCTGCTTCATTCTCAGCTGTATTTCTTGGATTTATTGCCGTATTTCAATCTAGAATAAGATAAATATATTGAACGTAATTTAAATCGGTTATCTTGTCACCAGAAAATGGCGATTGTTATTCCTTGTTGCATCGTCTAGCTCATTGGGATATTCAGGAACGCCGATAAAGATCCGACCTTCCCGGTTTAGATAATACGATTGTGCTGACATTTTTTGTATTTGACTGGAATATCTTGCTCGATTCGCACTTTTATCGCCATCAAAGGAGGAAATTGTGCTAGCGTCATGGTACGTGCAAAGTTTTATTCGCTTGAAAGTGGTGCATGTTCATGGATCTCTAATAGCACTAATGACTAATGACCCAACCAAACCTCCACTAAATACGCTACAGTTTCTTGTCGACTGTTGAGGCACTTTAAAGCAGTGAACTACAGGCTTATCAATTATTAAAACTATTCGACTACGGTCAAACCTCATAGAGCAGTCACCTGTGTACAAAGGCCTCGTACTCTTCCTGTAATCCCAAAATGACAATTTCTATGGAAATCAACCTGGACAGAAAGGCCACCTGTCTATAAAGGCAATTTCTTTCAGGTCAGAGATGACCGTTATAGACAGGTTTCACTGTACTCACAAATTCAAAGCTGCATTAAACAGCACTTGAGCGCATAATCTTGTACATGGCATGAAGCAAACAATTTTGAAAAAGTTATGAAGTCATTTCGACCCTCATCTATTACTGCCAGCATTTCCCCCGGGTATTCGCCACTCTCGAGAACGCTCCAAGAACTTCAAGTACATCATGGCGTGGATGTGAACTAGTGACAAAGATAATTATCATTTCTACAAGGAGGGCGTTGGCTTATACTGCCTGTGCTGTGCATATTGGACGTGGTGGATGCTTGGTGTAATGTGCGATAGTACTAGAGACGAGAGACGATAGCAAACGACTAACTTGAATATATTTGTGGCTGCTCCTCAGCACTTGTCTAGCAGACTGAGCTTACATGCATAGTAGTGTAATTATCATTGCGTAATCTACGGTCCCAGGCCATACGGCTGGGCTGGTATACATCACTTGGCCTTTTAATTAATTAATACCACGCCGGATCAATGATGATGATGACTTACTAAATACTTTTTACTAAGCACATTATTTGTTTGCTCAAATTACTAACAATAATTGATGTCACCATTACGTGCCTCCATTCACGAGATTTCTCCATTAATTGCTATAAAGTTATATAATTCAACATCATTAATGTTTCGCTTGCTGTTCAATAACGCACTAATTAATACTTGAACCAGCTTCGAATAAAGTAAGGCTTCTAACACTAGTACAGTACAGTAGCTTCATAAACATGGATTCAGGTCACTAGAAGAAAGTTCATTTAATTTAGTAATTAATCTCTATTTTGTAAAATGTTTTAAACTGATGTAATGTAAGCGTGTCCATTGGCAGCAATTATAAACCAAATTTTCATATAGTGAACATAATTTATCGTAGTTATTACATTGTTATATATTACTTGTATGTATTGATGTGTATGCGTGTGAACTAAACAAACAAACAAATGAACATAAATCATTGCATTCATTCAAACATACGTGTAGGTTAAACTCGGTAGATTTTTCAAAATTTTGTAAATAAAAATGTTGTTAATTAACCTTTTTAGGCTGTACATAAGTGATAGTTAATTTCTATCCTGTATCTGCCTGTCATGATATTTATCATGCAAATATATCAAATCAAATCAAATGAAAGAGTTTATAATTTGAATGCATGTCGTTTCCCAGTCATAAAACATCACTATCATCATAAATTTCAATACGCATATCCAAAAGACATAAATAACATCTATAATCACTTGTAATAAAATCTATAGGAAACAACGTTTCCTCCTGGCTAATTTAGCCAAAAGTTGGCAATCTGTAGACTGTAGTAACTTCATTTTATCGATTGCCAAATACAAAATACAAATACAAATATATTTTCGTTATTTGTTTACACACTCAAAGAAATCACATGTTACATAGTGTGAAAAGTCAAAATTTGGAGAGCTTCCTTCAAAGAAGCACACAGTCTTCCTCAACACACAGTCTTCCGTTAGTGGTCACTCTGCATTGTAGGATTCATCAATTTGATTTTTCCTCGTCATAGCTATTTCTCGTTTTCAGCTTGCTTGGATATCGGAATGAGGTTGCAAGGCGATCCCAAATAGTAAAGAACTGTCCATAATTACAATCAAAGAACAAATGATGATCAGTATGATGCGCAGCTCCATTGATAAGAGGCTGTAGTAGCCTCGGTACCGTGTAATATCCATCGTGTATAGATACGGTCCAGCAATTAACGAGAACGAAAAGCAACAAATAAACAAGTTTGTTTAATGGGAATAAAAACACGTAAATGTGGTAAGGTAGCCCTTGCATAAATCCATCGATGGGATGAAAGGCGTGGCTTGCGAAAGGGGTTGAAATGATCCACGTGTGATGTTGCTTATGACAGTACTTGTAAACGAGACGATGATGTAACAGTCTATGGATCCAGTAAATACACGTGTCAGTAAAGATGAGAAACGAGAGTGTGCTGGTGATTAGGTCGCGAATATGTAGCACGATGGATTGCTCTGATAATGGACGAAGGTGAAGACGGCTGTAGCCTTTCACTTCCAGAACGAAGATGCCCCCTGTAAGGATCGCCATGATGGGAATGGAAGACAGTGATCGCTTCAATTCCCTGCGAATCTGATGCTTTAAGAAGCGAGGATGTTCCATTAGTTTGTGGTCGTATAAAAACATGTAACTCAACCACGCGACAGATAGATACAATGTAGTACCTAGCACAATCGAAAGACCAACCAAACTCACGTACTGTCGCATCCAACAGTCGCGCTGCCAACTGGCAGGGTACACCCAAGTGTCGAGTATATAACGATCGGCCACATCAAGTACAAGATCCATCGTGTTCGTGCAACAACTAGCTGCGTCTCGAGTGAATTAGATCGACTTTTGTACACTACGTCGGGCGAGGAGGCCCAGCTGCTCCGCTCAGCACGTGATGTGTTGCTGACAGCCAAAAGTGACCTTCTGCAAAGACGATGAGTAAAAGTGGGCGTAGCATTTATTTTCCGGTGGAACGATCTCTTCCATTGTCCATCAAAGGCATTGTTTCGTCACAACTGCAGCTAAGCAGGGACATCAGCCCCTCCAACCGCTTGGATTCAAACCTACCAGGCTCAGACCAGCAGGTCCTAACGCGAAAGCATGGCTCTCGCAGAAGCTACTCAATTGATTTCCACAAACGTAGAAGTCACAACGACTATTCCTTGGGTTGTTCTAGGCATCTAGCTTCTGTCTGTTCGTGCTTCAAGTCGCTTCCGAGGCAGATTGCTTCTACAGAATTTGCTGTCTCAGCAAATTTATTCCTTCTTTTAGCAATAGTTCACATCTTCTATATTTAGAAAAGATCTCGCCTGGAATGTCTAAAAGTAGCTTGTCTGGTCTAGAGCAATTTTCAACACTCAACATTTCGCAAGTAAAGTTGTACTTTGCGACCGGCTTCAGAAAATCCGGTTTTGTAATACTGTAATCCAGTACTGTCGTGAATGGGCCGGTGTGTCCGCATGAGCCTGGCGATGGGCCAGCGAAATACCGAATCCAAGAGTCCCCATAGGCAGGGCGACATAGTAGAAAGAGAAAGAGACATTCGTTTGCTTTACTTTAGTGCGATTGATAAGCAAGTTTCATCCAACGCAAGCAATGTTCATCGATCAACCCGTGGCAAACAATGGGAGAATAGAACAAGCAGGGATTCGGGATCGAGCTACATATCGAGTCACCATATGACGTCATATCTAGGTTATGAAATACTGTACACAGCCAAATACACCGCACGGTAGGACTCGAAGAAGTCTCCTCTAGACGTTCAATCTCTTTCAAACTTGAGAGAGTGTGAATACATTCAAACCTGCATTAGCGGCCATCTCTAGAACAGCCACCTGTGTACAAAGGCCACTCTTCATAACCCCCAAGGGCACTTTCTATAGAAATCAACCTGGAGAAAAGGTCACCTGTCTATAAAGGTCATTTTTCTCAGATCTCAAAGGTGGCCGTTATAGACAGGTCTAACTATATATTGAAGAATGAGATTTCCAACGGACCCCCATAAATGGTATCTTGATGTGACCTCTTTTGCCTATTGTATAGTTTGTATTCTCTATTTGTTGCGGAGATGTTGATACGGCTGAGCTGGTATCCTGAGTCGTCGTTTAGTGTTTGTCGATGCGTCCACTTTGTTAACTCACGGAATTCAGCACAATAATCCATGAGTCTCCTTCCTTTCTAACGGCCCCATTGCTTTATACACACATTGATAATCTGAAACGCATTACGTCATTAACTGCTTCACAACGAGGGCTACGCAAATGAAAAAAGCATAGTCTAACGGTTCAAAGCATACTACAAGGCTTGAATCTTAAATTTCATCTACTTATAAAATACGGACAGTTTCAAGATGAATCAATCGACCACCATGAAAACTTAATAGAGGGGTTTTACAGCGGAAAGAAGCATTTCTATCGTGCCCTAAGAAGAGATCTATTCCAAAAAGATTGTGAACCAAGTCATCACAATCGGCATAATCGACGCTTGTCGCTTTGAGTAGACAACAGCTTCTCGTAGTCCTACCCTCAGGTGATTGACTCGGTTCATTAAATGGTACAACCAATCGAGCTCAGGAATCGTCGATCGACAACTGTTCATCTTGAAATGAAGGACGAACTTTACTGCTTGTATCAGTTCGTTCCATGCCATCGTAAAAGAACCTCGATTGCACGGGTGAGTGTCATTTGCGTGCCCGAGCAGGACATCAAACTCTTATCCAGACTTAACTTAGTATGTCCAGACCCCGGTTCAGATCTATACGCGGCAAGACCAATGCAGAGAGCGGTGCCATCCAAACAACTTCAATGGATGCCCTGACATTCTCATCGAAGTCCCAATTTCTTTTTCTCTCTATCTTTCTTCTTTACTATTTCTATATTTCGATCTTTCCACGTGCTCTTTCGCAGTTTGATCGGTCTGTTGCCAAGGTACTTGCCTATCAATTCAAACAGAAATACTTCAGGAATGCAGTGCAAAACACAAACAACTCATTGTTATTCTATTAATCAACAACTTAAAATTTATACAATTTTATTTCAATTAATCATCCGGGAAAGTGAATTACAATAAATAAATGAAAATTGATATTTTATATGGTGGAACTTGTCTAGAATTATCTACAAATTACTAAACAAAATTAACTGAATGTGAACCTCAACATCTTCAATACGATGCTGTCTACGTTGTCCACGTATCAACATTTGAATAAGAAATATATTATTCAAGCGCATACCGTAATTGGAATAATCAATTAAATGCGAAGTAGCCTCTATTAGATGGTAGCTTCCTACGGGTAATTACTATTAGCCAACTGCGCAATGAGTTCACCCCAGAAGTGCTATTGCTGTCGTATGAGCTGGTGTGGTTGAATAGGAATAATAACCTTGAATGTTTTACCTACGAGTCTCGTCTTTACTTTAACGAGATAGGAAACAAAGAACAGAACAGTAATTTTAATTTCTCAAGCGAACTGATCATCATCTCTGCGTATAGTCAAATCTTGATGGCGCACTAATCAATCAGTATGAAAATGGAGTATGGTAACGTCTCGGGGCACATTTCCCGAACGCGTCAAATGCTGATGACCCCATTGACAGTCTGCAAATGGCTCTGAACTGATTTGAGATTTTGAGTCATAAGATATTGGACACCTGTTATCTCTGGGACTCACCGTTCATCTCTCGCATGGCACGAAGGTATTCCTGTGGGTTCTTGAAACTGACAAAGCCGTAGCCCTTGGTCTTCTTACTCCGTTTGTCTCGAATGACTTTTGCCTTGAGCAGTGACGGGTACTTTGAAAAGGCCCTATACAGCTGATCATCTGTAACTTCATTGCCAAGGTCACCACAAAATATCCGAAAATCGTCTACAGAAAACAGAGGAAGAAAGTCAGGTCAGGTCCAGTCAAGTAAAACATCACTTGGTTAGCCACGACCATAGTGAAGTGAAAGTAATTAAGTCCTAACAATAAGTTAACCAAGTTGGCATCTCAATGGTAACAAAAGATGGCATAAAAATACAATTGTAGAAACTTTGAAGAGGTGATATTAATTCCTGACATCAACCGATGTAATACTGCATGATTTATACCGTAAGATGCTTGTCTAGGGTAGGAGGGATGGAGGGTAAGACGATGCATCTTCTTCATAACCATATTATTTTAACCAATAACCAGCTTAACAAAGCTACGGTGAAACCTGTCTATAATGGTCATCTCTGGGACCTGAGGAAAATGACCTTTATAGACATGTGACCATTCTGTCTAGGTTAATTTCTATAGCATGAGTCATTTTGGAGTTATGGCCTTTATACATAGGTGGCTGCTCTACAGAGGTGACCGCTAACGCAGGTTTGACCGCAGGTTTGACTGTAGCGTCATCAGTACCAGTCCGAACAGCGAACTACTCAACATCTTGCAGCCTGGAAGATGTCACTTTGGCAACCTATATCAAGCAAACTGTAAATAGAAACGCTATACTACTTCAGCGATGTAAATATTAGTAAGAATTTAAGAAAGTGCACATGACTCAACTACGTATTTTAACTGTACATAAGCACACGTGTATACCTTAAGTACTTTAAATGTATATAAACTCAACTGTCATGCGTATTAACTGTTAATCTTAAGGCAAGCGTAGATGCAGCTATCCTGTATTTAGCTATTTTAAAACTTATCTCTCATCTACCAATGTATTTACGTCTTAATATTCTGTAAATCATGCCATACATGGCATCTATCTCGATCAGGAGATGAGAGAATGGAATAAAGATGAAGGTGATGAATGGTTGATGGCAAATGAATTCATCAACGCTTATCCTTTTACTGGGTAGGTGCGGCATATAGCATGCACCTAGAAGTGGCCATGCAACACCCAACAGATTGGACATGACCAGAGATTACACTTACTTGTGTCCCAATCCTTGAGGCTGTCATCTTCCCACACTTGACCCCCGCCAACCCTAACAACCTTTTTCTTCTTTTCATCTTTCTTTTTGTCATTGCTGGTCTCTGGCTTGTTCTCCATTGCTGGGGGCATCTGTTGGACGACTGCAGTGCTGCTGCTGGCACTCGGCCTGTACTCATCCAAAGGAACGGTTGGTGGCTGAATGGTAAATGGCATCCCGAATGGCATTGACATCATAGGCATACCTGGTGGCATAGTAGGAGGCTGAACTTGCATAGGTGGCATCGGTGGCATTGCCGATTGGCCAGTCATGGACGGAGGTGGCCCAGAAGGCAACTGCATCTGACCAACTGGCATTGATGGAGGTCTCTGCAACAATGGAACTCGAGCCATACCGGGTGGAAGTCCCGTTGGCATACGCATAGGAGCGGTCTGAGGTGGACGTTGAAATGGCATCGGCATCGATACTGGAGGCATCACTGGCATGTTCCTCACTGGCATGGCTGATGGTGTCCCCTGAGGTGGTATTTGATTCAATGGTACTGAAGAGGGTATGGATGGGCGAATCACATTAGGAGGCGAAATGCCAGGAAATGAGGGTGCCTGACTTAGCAAAGTTTGATTGCCCGGCGCTCTAATTGGTGTTGGAGCAGATGGTTGTTGCTGTGCATTGGTCAATGGAATGGCAAGTGGCATGCCTCCAACTGGCTGAACAGAAGGCAGCTGGCTGTTAAGGTTTGGAAGCTTGGGTGGCGGAGGAAGCTGCCCAGCAATCTCCATTTCAAACCTGAAAATAGAGGAATAGAAAAATGTCACTTTTTGACGAGACTCGATACATAGCTAGGTTCATATTGATAACAGTTCATTACGTATCTATTGACGTCTGTTATTCTTGACTCGTTGTTCTTATGATGATGACCAGGCCAATCAATGACCAATCTTGCAAGCTACTGAAACATTTAATTTTATTGGAAAAATTAGCAAACCAATTTTAGTTAGAAAATGTCTACGCATACGGTTTCCTGACCCACACAACCCCGTTACTGCTCATTATTAGTACTCTTTAACATGTTCAGCTTAAAGTTTTGAGATGTAACGAGATATAGAGGTTCAATTAGAATAGGAACTCGAATGATCTGCATACTAGTTCAATATCCTGTCACTCACATATACTCTAATAAATGATTAGATATGTATTACGTTACCACTTCTGTAATGAACAAAATTATGCGGTGAATGAGGCGATCTACATATTGTCACGAAAGACGGATTACAAATACAAGGCTAAACTGTTACTTGAGATATTACATTACAAGTGTTAATTATGCGAGTATTGAAGTAGACGTTGCCTTGTCCGTCCTGATGTGGTCTTTGTACCTCTCAATTTTTGGTGGGCCCAGAAGCACCATTTTCCTGACAGGCCATCAGAGACAGAAACACCTATCAAGACGATGGCTTGACACTTCACACAGCTCACACTAACAGAAACCAAATGTGGAACCTGACAATCTGCTAGCACGTATCACAATGAAAATATTAAGTTATTAACACAGAATATTGTACAGCGACGCATTGGCATTGCCCATCTAGTAGGCATCTGCAATCAGTAAGCTGGTCTTCCTAGACCAGTCTGGAAAATGTGTATGCTACACTGAAGATTTCGGTGTGGAATTGGCTCCGATTTGACAAACGGCGTGGCGCAAGCAACATAAATTTTGCAGCTTTAGTTTTAAACCAGCCTGGAATTTTTGTATTTTGGGCGACGGAAGAAAATTCTTCGACAAATTTGCGCGTTTGGCCTCTTGTTGATATGACTAAAATGCGCAGTCCAGCTGCTTTATCAGCTTGAATGAAAGAGTAACAGACTTACAGTAAGGATTGCACGGACAGAGCCTCCTCTCTGATGAAAGTGTCTGCAGCTGAGCTCAATCCCTAGAATATTCGCGGCTGTGGCTTCAGCAGGCCAGACTTGCGCAACGGAGATCTGCACCACGCAGTACATATGTGTAAGCGTCAACAACAGCGATTGAACCAAGAATTGTATATTTACCGCAAGGACGGCCAGAGGACAAACAAGCAACGTGCAAAGTTCACAGGTCACGGTTGAACAAATACAAATAAGACACAATAGCTGCTTATGCAGCCCTATTGTTCGCAGGACAAAGGAGTCCATCTGCCTACAATATGTTCCAGTCAGGGTAATAAACACTGTTGAATTTATCCTGCTTTGGTGTGGCGTAAGCTTTGGTGCAGCACCTCTGAGTAATCATCGGCATACACAAAACGAACGTTCCACACTGGTTCCAGACCTGTGGAGGCTCTCAAATACCGCAAAGACGGACCACCATCACGGCCAGAAAATCACCAAATGACTTACATTCAGTCCCCGCTCCCCCAAACTGTCAACAAGCCTGAAGCAAGGTTGTCAGAGACTCGAAGGTAATTCCCTATTAAACAAATTAGGTAATTCCCTATCCCTAACTTTCCGTGACAAAAAGTAGTTTTGCCATGAGAAATCCGAAAGGTAAGTTACTCAAAACCAAATTGAGTAGCTCAGGATGAAAAAAGCTAGGCCTAAGTACTCAATGAGAAAATAAGTTACGGCGTGACATTTGTGGGCCAACGTAAAACTCTGCAGACTGCAATTTTGTAAGTAGCCTGTAGCAGTGCTGGGAGGAACTTTGTTACAAGCAATCTTACTTTTTTTAGTAACTTGTAATGGTAACTAGTTACTTTAAAAAAAAGTAACTTGTAACGGTAACTTCATACTTTCAAGCTGAGTAACAAGTAACTTTTGGCTATTATGTTGAGCAAAGTAGAAGTTATCGCAATAAAAATATTTGGAGGAATAAAGGCCGCAATTTGTTTAGAAATGATCTGTTGATGATTGAAATTCTGCCCTCTTTGTTTTTTCCCGGCGCTTTTCCGCTTGCACTGTATAGCCTATTGGCATCCTGATCCAGAAGTGGCACTGTGAATAACAACTTGAAACGCCAGTAACATCCTTTTTGAAACATCGAGCCGTTGTTTGATACTGTCATTCGTTTTACACGGTGATGACACAACGCACATGTGCCATGCTAATCAAAGCAACTGGCTGTTGGCCTTCGTTTTTAGAACCAAGAGAGAACAATGAAAAGTAGCTAGCTTGATGGCGTAGCAGAGTATTGAATTTCACACGCAGAGGCAGGGCGAAGCGATCTTAACAACTCTTGCATCTGTGTTTGAATAATGTCTAAATTCTGAAAGGCGAAGGAAGCGTTCCATGAGCGAACAACTGCCAGATAGTCAACGAAACAAGGCAAAGAAAGAATGGCAGGGTTATTTAGAGGTAATGAGTGCAATTGTCCCCAGACATCACAATGTTACTGTCTTTGAATTGGATGGACATCTTTGAGGTTGGAGAATAAGCTGTTGCAGCACAGCGGCCAAGCCAACTTCGCATCTAGTTGTAACATAAACAATTATGACGTCAAGGAATGATTCCATTTCACCTTAATACTAGTCTTTAGATTTTTCATCTGCTGGCTATTCTACGGAAAAGTATTTCAGAAAGAGAGGAGTTGGACTATTATCAGTGCTAAGTTCCAGACATGATGCTGTGATTTGAACTGTTTTGGATGCTGCATGCTGAAGTTCTTGCCCTTCAGACTCTACAACGAAAACTTATTTTGACGGCGGTCAATTTTCCATACGAGATTATTAGTGCGTGACTTGTCGTAAATTGTCTTATGCGTGAAAAATAGCTTTCAAGATTTCGAGCAACTAGTTACTTTTAAGAGTAACTTGTAACTAGTTACTTTTTGCCCAAAGTAACTTTCCAATGTAACTTGTTCAGTCGGAAGAAAGTAACTTGTAACTAGTAATTAATTACTTTAAATGAGTAACGTTCCCAGCACTGGCCTGTAGGCCTAGCCTGTCACCTGTGGCTGTAGGCATACACTAACCTACTGCGATTCAATTCAGCGACTGCGAGTAAATCAATCGAGTGGTCTGACGGTCAGCCAGTCTGGAAAGTATCCTGATTGGCGACGCCAATTACCCGTGGCGTAAGCTTTGGCGCAGCACTCTGGCGTAATATTCGGCATACACAAAACGAATTTTCCACACTGGACGGACGGAGACACAGAGTCAGTGGTTTTTTAGACGGTGAACGCCTGAGCAGATTACAGCCTGGATGGCCAGCTTGCAGAGTATGGCACTTCTCGCCGAGATCTTGGGGGCGGCAGAGCCCGAAATGTTCAGGGGCAGGGGCGCAATTGCAACAAAATATCACTCAGGGCCCTACTTGAAAGTTTGTAGGTTACGCCGAAGATCTTCGGCGTGGAACTTGCCTGTAATTTGGTAATTGGTGTGGCGCAAGCCACGGAATCCGAAATAGTTGGTATCGGACACTGCTAAACATAGGGCTGGGCCGATTGTAGATTTTCAGCAATCGATTAATCGCTGCCAACAATCGATTGTTAATCGATTAATCGTAATAAAACAACACAATAGAAGCAAACAAACGATCTATTCAATTTTATAGCAGGACGACAATAGCAAACATGTGCAGATCTGTACAGAACTTCACTGTCCGAAAAACACACGAAAGCAAATCGCAAGCGACAAACGAAAACACCGTTCAAAACTTCAAAATAATATGATTTACTTAGCTATGGAACAAGCTATCACTATTCCCATAAACCCTCTGTGTATTGATTAGTTTTACTGCCATCGTTTTGCTGTGCCACTGAAGAAATCACTTGCAAGTTTTGCAACTCGACGCCTTGCAACTTGTTCCTGGCGCATGCTTGATGGCCATACCAAACGGAAATGACTTTCCCCCACGAAGTCGTGTTGCTATGACACCCGCTTTT
>OFHS01000052.1:0-72223 GCA_900245855.1 Calvadosia cruxmelitensis | reverse complement strand
GCTTAGGATTTCGAAGCGAAAATTCTGAGAACTGACCACGCGACGAAATTGTTTAGACATGCCAATCACCTCATCTCTCTTCGACACGACGCCTCGTGTTCCTTAATTGACGTCAATTAGGTAGATCCAGATCGTTTTTGGCAACGCGAGGAAATATCGCATTCGCGGTCAAATCCTGCAAAAGCGATTTTGCGATAAATGCAATTAAAAAGATAGGATTGCGCGATTTGAAAAATTCAAAGGGATTCTTTACCAGGAAGACTAGCTCTATCAATACAACAAATAAAAGTTCTGGGGTTTATGAGCACTTAAGGTTTAAGTACTTGTGATACACCCTTCTACGACACTGAGGGAAAACCATCATGCAAAAAAAAACAAATGTGAGACAAGACAGGCATGCTATTTATTGATATCTAGTAGTCAGTCAAGTTCACATATTGATCAGATTGAATGCCTGACTTTACACCTATGGCGCCATCCCTGTACATATACAGGCTAGCAAAAACTTCCTGTCAGCCTGTCCCCGTATATATCAAGCTTGCAGTTGCCTCTATATATTGTTCTCCCTGTTGATTGCTGTTAGCTATCACACGCTATTCTTTTG
Organism: Calvadosia cruxmelitensis; assembly: GCA_900245855.1. Classification (NCBI taxonomy): domain Eukaryota; kingdom Metazoa; phylum Cnidaria; class Staurozoa; order Stauromedusae; family Kishinouyeidae; genus Calvadosia; species Calvadosia cruxmelitensis. The sequence continues at coordinate 71,619 of OFHS01000052.1, read as the reverse complement.
TTGAAAGAAGCAATAGGAATTGAGCTATTTTTGACTACACTAGATCACTTGATAAGCACATGGTTTGACAATTTTCTTTAATTTTTAAAATGCCATTTAGGCAAGACTGTTTATCTGCTGCCACGGCAACGCGTGTGATTTTAGACCTGTATGACGACTCGAATTCAGAGAACAATCTGCTTGCTGCCAAAGATAATGTCAGTAGTGATTTTAGCAATTTCAGCGAGGGTTCTGCACCAGAAAACGAAGCTGAAGAAGACAAAGCTCCTTCCCCTTCAGACTGCAGTGTTTTGACAGTGTTCCTTCCAGTTCAACTGCTGGTGAATCTTCTCAAGCAATACCAAAGAGAAGTGCCTCTCGTTGTGGGAAAAGCAAAAATCGATGCTGCGTGATGCCCTCTCGATTGACCAGGAAAAAGCAGACCATCTGCCCGATATTTTGGTAAAAGAAAGAAACAAGTAAGCCTCTCAATATATTGCAAAACAGATGCCGCTGAGTGATTCTCTATCTTGTCGTGCTCAACACTGGACAGTTGTTTCTGTTGATGAAATGTGGACATTTCTTGGTCTGCTTATAGTTACTGGAATTGTGCAGAAAGGATGGTTTTCCGACTATTGGAGTACATATTACATTCTCGAAACACCTTACTTTCACAAGCATAAGTCTTGGTTTTTATGATTCTTTCACTTCACTGACAACAAAAAGCTTGATTCTAGTGATAAACTTGCCTAGAATAGATTAATGTACGACTTCATGTGCTCGTTGTTCATAAGCAATTACAATCTTGATCGCCACTATCTCTTGAGGAAGGCATGCTTGCTTTGAGAGGCCACCTGAAGATACGCACGTATGACCCAATTAAGCCATTCCCCGGTCCTCCTGCTTCTCCGGTCTTTGAAAATTCCCCGTTTCCCGTGGGGGGAAAACTCCGTTACTTGGCCCCAGGTTGTAACTCTACATACAACCCATCAGAAGAGCACAGCAGCTGTCTTACCTTGCCTTCAAATACTTTGTGTAAGATTGAGTTGTGGGGCACTACTTCATAAAACTGTGCAACACCTGGAAATCAAACACAATGGGGTCATTCCATGCCAAAACGCACAAGATTGACCCTCACCCTCTCAGATTTTAATAAAACTTCGTANTCCACTGACTTAGCAGTGTGACTGGGGCTTGGTTGTGGTGACAGGTCTGCCATCAAAACCGCTGCTAATGGCAAGTAAGTACCTCCCACCAACCAAGCACCAAATGCCAAAACTTATCTATGGTGATGAGTTTAACTAGCAGTTGCTCAGTAAGGTACACTTTAATGTTGATTGGCTTTTGGCATTTCAAGATAATATAAATCTGATTATTAATTTGCTTCTAGCATTCGTAAATATTGTTATCTAAGATTTTCATAAATTATAAATTGATAACGGCAACAAGAGAAATTTCAGGGGGGGGAAAATGAAATTACACACCAACTGTTACGACCAACCTGGCTTGATAATTTGAGAAAACTAAACATTGTTTGAAGCGAAGCATCGACAGAATTTCAATAAGACGATGTACCTGAAAATGAAAACAAGACACTGCTAGGTATTGAGAGGCAACAAAGACAACATAAAAAGACAGCCTATCAAGTATGCACTTGACTAGCTGTTGCAAAATATGGTGTTGGGTGTGTAACGTTTCTGAAACTTGTTGCCCACTAACAATGCTCAAACAAAGTTTCACAATGCACGTAATTGGTGGAGAACAAAAGGCTACTCAAGGTCTAACTTTGTTACGTGTGACTTGGATGAAATTGTTGATGTGGAATAGGCATCTCAAATTTTTAGTGCTTTTCTTTGCAAAACAATGTGCTTGAATGGTCTGAAAGGATTAATTTCAGTCGCTTGGGAGCTGTATCTGATAAAACCAATGCAGATTTGGCAACAAGAGACGGGCTTCCTCGATGACACACAAATCTGTATTACATATCGCTAGCTGATCATGCGCTGTGTGCTGTTGATTCATCTGCTGCATATGAGTTTGAGCTGCAACATGATTCCCTTAAGCGTCATAACTTGCCAGTAGTCTTACAAAATGCACATAAACAACTTCAAATAATTCACATTGAATCTCCTTAGCATCTCAGACCAGTTAGGAATTAAATGGTTCAGGTTCTGTAAGAGATAGTAAAGATTTCTCAACAGGCAACTGAAAACACCATGGAGTACATGCAATCTGTCAAGGTTTAAGTACTTGTGATACACCCTTCTACGACACTGAGGGAAAACCATCATGCAAAAAAAAACAAATGTGAGACAAGACAGGCATGCTATTTATTGATATCTAGTAGTCAGTCAAGTTCACATATTGATCAGATTGAATGCCTGACTTTACACCTATGGCGCCATCCCTGTACATATACAGGCTAGCAAAAACTTCCTGTCAGGCTGTCCCGGTATATATCAAGCTTGCAGTTGCCTCTACATATTGTTCTCCCTGTTGATTGCTGTTAGTTATCACACGCTATTCTTTTGTTGAAAGAACCAATAGGAATTGAGCTATTTTTGACTACACTAGATCACCTGATAAGCACATGGTTTGACAATTTTCTTTAATTTTTAAAATGCTATTTAGGCAAGGCTGTTTATCTGCTGCCACGGCAACGCGTGTGATTTTGGACAACCTGTATGACGACTCGGATTCAGAGAACGATCTGCTTGCTGCCAAAGATAATGTCAGTAGTGATTTTAGCAATTTCAGCGAGGGTTCTGCACCAGAAAACGAAGCTGAAGAAGACAAAGCTCCTTCCCCTTCAGACTGCAGTGTTTTTGACAGTGTTCCTTCCAGTTCAACTGCTGGTGAATCTTCTCAAGCAATACCAAAGAGAAGTGCCTCTCGTTGTGGGAAAAACAAAAATCGATGCTGCGTGATGCCCTCTCGATTGACCAGGAAAAATTCAAATTTACTGACAAGCAGGGCAGATTCTTCTGTTCAACCACCACCCTTCGCAGCATCACCATCCTACAGCAGACCATCTGCCCGATATTTTGGTAAATGAAAGAAACAGTTAAGCCTCTCAATATATTGCAAAACAGATGCCGCTGAGTGATTCTCTATCTTATCGTGCTCAACACTGGACAGATGTTTCTGTTGATGAAATGTGGACATTTCTTGGTCTGCTTATTGTTACTGGAATTGTGCGGAAAGGATGGCTTTCCGACTATTGGAGTACAGATTACATTCTCGAAACACCTTACTTTCACAAGCATAAGTCTTGGTTTTTATGATTCTTTCACTTCGCTGACAACAAAAAGCTTGATTCTAGTGATAAACTTGCCTAGAATAGATTAATGTACGACTTGATGTGCTCGTTGTTCATAACAATTACAATCTTGATCGCCACTTATCTCTTGAGGAAGGCATGCTTGCTTTGAGAGGCCACCTGAAGTTACGCACGTATGACCCAATGAAGCCATTCCCCGGTCCTCCTGCTTCCCCGGTCTTTGAAAATTCCCCGTTTCCCGTGGGGGAAAAACCCCGTTACTTGGCCCCAGGTTGTAACTCTACATACAACCTATAAGAAGAGCACAGCAGCTGTCTTACCTTGCCTTCAAATACTTTGTGTAAGATTGAGTTGTGGGGCACTACTTCATAAAACTGTGCAACACCTGGAAATCAAACACAATGGCTACATTAAGAAAAAAAATATGCAGTCACAATATAAAGTTTGCAAAAACAGAACAACGCACAAAAAAGTTACACGGTTCTGTTCTAGCTGCTAATTGATGAGCAGCTCGACTATCATAAGCGACATCAACCCACTTAGCTCCACTTAGCTAGCATATAACTGAGTGCAGAGTCAACAATGATTGCACTAGTCAACTGCATGGATGCGTAGATGGGGTGCAGTGCAGTGCAGAGCTTGAATTAATTTTGAAAAAGCTATTAGTTAATAGCGTGAAATAAATGAAAAAGACATGGTCCTTCGAGATGAACATTATCCTTGGTAAATTATTTTAAATGTTTTAGAGACATACAAAAGATTCATATCATTATCCATTTCATTAGATAACCTGAAGAAGATTTAATCAACTATACCGAGACATAATAGTTCAGGAGACTTTATTGTTTTTCTTACCAGGATTGTATTACATAGCTACAGCCCTGATCCACAATCTTTTTTCTGGTCATGTGACTAAAACACACCTTTCAAACTGGCGGAAAGACGTTTGAAGCAGTCTAGTTTATATCAGTCCAGTTTACTGACCATTAGAGCCAAAAAATACAAAAGAGGACGCCAAATCGAAACCATAATACAGCATATAGTGACACAATTGCCTTTGGAGATTCTGCTAGTTGATTTTCACTGAAACGAGGCAAAAAACATCCTGACACTTGATTTTGTTTGCATGCAAATGGCTTCGGAGAGTATTTCAGCACTGCAACATTTAAGACAATCCTTGCTAAAGAGAGAAGTAGAATGTGGCTCTAAACCATTGATTGTCATTGTGTGAGGACAGATATAGTGCAGATAAGGCACTGAAGTTGTAAAACTCGAAGAAACGTCCCAAATAAATTCAAATGGATGGAGAAAACCTGATTTGAAATATTTCATGATTTCCCGGCAAAAGATTTGCAATTCGCAGAAAAAGACTCACGAATAGCGTTCGAAAGTCACTAATTTCAAACTATGTGGTGCATGCTACAGTTATTTATATAGCTACTCAAGCATGTCATGCAAGTACCTTTCAAAGTGACCTCTAATGCATCAGCATGCACATGTGAAGGCTTGCGCATGTACTTTGTCAAGTGTTCATGGAGGTGGCTTGGATACGTGGCAGATAAAGCAATGACTTGCTTGTATTGCGGAAGTGTTGAATAGATCCAACTAATGAAAGTCAGGAAAAAGGAAAGACACGCTGTTAAAAAATGGCAAAGTCAATAATGACAACATCAAAACACTGTTGTTGTTGTTGTTGTTGTTGTTGTTGTTTGGACAGTGATGTCGTAGGGAAACAGCTTGTTCTTCCTTCGTGGAACAGGCTCGTTACAAATATGCTGCCATACTGGCCACAGAAATTTCGACTTGATACATCATAAATACTGAAACATTGTCATTAACCACAACGATTTAGACAAACGGTCTCCATCTTGTACAGGGCTACAGTGAAACCTTGTTTATATCACCATAGTCTTCCAGTCAAAAATTGTGATAATAAGCCGGTCATGATATTAAGCGGGTACAAATAATTGATTCTGACAGAAATTGGTTATCAAACTGGAGTGATATTAAGCGGGTTGTGATATTGCCCGAGATGATATGGGCTACACTGTAATTCAATCAACATTGTTGCAAAACATCCAAACAAAAGTGAGAAACAAAGTTGGGTCTTCTTCGTCAATCAGGGCTAAGTCTCAGTTCTAGGACAAGCTCTGAAAACATACATGATGCTTGCTATTTAGTCCCAGTGTACACTTCATTCCATGTTTGTGAATAAGGATCCCGCTGTGACTAACCAGCCGAGCAGAACAAATTGCCAAGGGGTTTCCACTTTATATACTGGGCAAAGCGATTCACGGTGAATGCCGAATGGACAATGCATATTTGCTTAGCTGTTTAAATTGTGCTACTCGCCTGCATGTAATGCAATAGTTATTCAAATAATGAGCAAGAAGCAATGTGGAGAAAAATAAAGCTAAGCAACAAAACAAAGATACCTAAGGTAACAATTAGACAAGGGAAGAGATGCAGATACGATAATATCAACTGTCAAATCCTACAAAAATGGGTAGTCTATCCCTGACATGATTAACAACACTATATGTGATGTCATTAGGTCGAAGTCCCAAGTTTGGGAAACTATTTCAGTTCTAGCGTTGATCTAGCAAGTAATATGGAAGCCCGCACCCAGTACATGGACGAGCTCAATGGGATCAATGGGCATATATGTACATTATTTGTACAAGTCATAATCAGTTGTGTGTGCTTCTTTTTTAAACAAATTGAAACAGCAGGACGTTACAATCCATTCTTCAAAGGGGTGATTGTTTCAAACATGGGTCACAATCACATTGTCTTTCTCTCAAGGTAATGGGGCTTCTCTTTGTATAGAATTCCCGATTGACGACCACCTCGACTCATGCAATTGAAATCAGCATAAAGCATTCTATCAAAGAGAGGGTCATTGCAGAGGGTAGCCACGTCAATAATGATGAGCTGATTTAGACCCTTGCTGCTCGATTCCTGTCGCTTGCTTTCAGAACAACAGCCCCCTCATAAGTCATCACAAGGTGTCTGTTCATCCTTAGACTTTGTGCCGGGATAAAACGTCTGTATTCAATGGAAGAAGTGAAAACGAAATGGCCATTGAATTATTGGATAGGGCCTGTTGATTTTTTCCAAAAATTATCAAATTAAATGGGGTCCAAATAGAATCATTTTTCAGTAATTCCACTCCTCATTCGGCCTTCATAATTGTCAGCAATGTTGACTTCTTGCTGGGGGGTACTTCTCCATGGGGGTACTTCTCCATGTTCTATGTCCGTGGTCCATTCCCAAAGTGAAGTCGTGCTTCTGTTCTACAGCTGATTTTACTGTTTCAAAACTAAATTTGGTGCATTTAAAACAAAATGAAGCACCACAACTGCAGCAATGGATCTGAACTTGACTCCAGATTTTGCAATTTGAAGGCTTGCACATTAGCCGGGCTGCACATGCTAAACTCAATCGAAAAAATAGAAACAGGTCCTTACTGAAGGGGCACATCCTGCACAGCAGCCGGGGTAAAGGTGGTGGAAAACCAGTACCAGAGAGGCTGCGCAACAGGGGGATTTGACGTGGACACCACTCCTTGCTACAGAGAAACTGTGAAACAATTAGTGGTTTCCACTTTAAAGAGACCTCTATCCTTACTTTATTTGCTCCTGGAAGGATCCTTCCTCAAGAAGTTTATCAGCCTCATCCAGAACAAGCAAACGAATAGAGCTGGTGTCCAACAAACCACAGTCGATTAATGCTTTGATGCGACCTGAGAGTACAAGGACAAGCAAAATGCATATAGTTGAGTCGATATAAGAATAAAGCGCTGTTATAACTGACAACACTTTGTTGATCATGTAGCCACAGAAGAAGGAGATTTCAGCCGGACTAACACATCCTAAACATTCTCAATCATCAGACAATTCAATACGGCAGCAAATAATGGTCTCGCAGAACAATGCATCATATCAAAATGGATTGCAAGAAAAGCAAGAGCTACAAAGGAAAACAAAATCAAAATATTTTGAACCACTAGATTATTATATCTTGATTTAATGCAGTACAAACAATAAACAAATGTAAAAATAAAAAACAAATCCCTTTCACAAGCTTCTGTAATAAGAAATACAAGGTGATTTGTTGGGCAAGTCGAGATTCCTGGAATAACTTAGAGTAGTAGTTCAAGCTAACATGAAAGAATACATCACTATTCCGGATGATGGAGAGAAAATCTGAGTCTACTTTCGACAACATTGTATTTGAGCTCGATTTGCTCAACAACAAATCCAGGTAAACAGTAAGTTGTGACTGGGACTTATCACATCACATTCAATTTCTATCAAAATCAACAATTACATGCTATCAATGGCATTTTAATTTAATAACAAACACCTGGAGTTCCGACTGCTATTTTACAACCAGGTATCTTTTTCTGGTCATCTTCAACTAAAGTCCCACCAATAAAAGTTTCACATGATAATGATTTCATGTTCTGGCCAATAGTGCAGATGACATTTCTGACTTGTATTGCAATTTCCCGAGTTGGCCCCAGGACCAGGGACTGAAAAAGAGCAATACATGCAATAAGAATGCATCGTCAATTCGTCATGTAGACAGTCATTCGTGTGAGTTCGTACTCTGCAGCACAAATCTTATGGAGTTGCTGGGTTGCAGGGTTCTTGTAAAAATTTGACTACTTTTAGGTGATATTAAAACACGTCAAAGGCCCTCGCTTAACACTGCTGTACAACTCTTTGTGATTTGTTTAAATTATGAGAAGGTAGCTAACTGAGCCCTGGTCCTTCCTGTAAGCATGTAGCATCCACAATTCGTTGGTGGGAAGCTTCATATTAGAAGTGATTGGCTCTCTCCTCTTAGTATATCACGTCTGAATAAACAAGGACATTTATGATTCTGAAGTTCCTATGAAAATTATTTAAGACATTTTATTACCGCGATAACATGATCACTAGAAATGACTAGAAATGACAACAGCACACAAAATGTACATTTCACAAGTCGTTGTTAGATATTCTTGCCCTCCGCGATAATTATTGACCATGAAACTCCTCAGGCATGCTCTGTGGCAGTGTTGTCTGGTTTTAGTCATCTTTGAAATATCATACAAGATAAAACATTCAATGAAGACTTTTCTTTCCTAGATTTGCACAATTGGCAGCTCCTGTGACATTCTGCTTGATGAACTATGACTCGTCCTTTACGTTTATGTGCTCAGCCTATTGTTCAGGGTGAACAAGATGGTTTTTGCCAGCAAGTAAAATGTCTCTTTGACTTAAATGATTTCTCCCAGTCAATCAAATCACTTCCTGCTAAAGATACGCCTTTGCCTAAGGTAGACAACATTTAAACAACAAAGCTGTGTTGTGCACCTCTGTCACAGCCTTCACCAAGGCTACTCTGTGAACAATCAAATCAATTGTGTAGCATTTCCTTCCCTTCTACAAGCCACATGCATCATAAAATCATCAACAATAATGTCTCTTGTTCAACTGATGATGTGCTGTTTATATTTGACTCAAAGGTAAATCTCAGAATGTGTTGCCCTGTGTGCACTGTTCAAGTTTAGATCTTTGAGAGAAATATCTGACATATTTATTTTGCGCTGGATTTTACATCTTTATCGTGTCAGACATCACATACATACTTAAAAATCTAGGTATAGATGGCAGATGCACATAGTTGTTCAAGTGCAGCATAACTCGGTTTATATCACCTCGAATATTATCACGTCTCGGTTATTGTCACGGATTTCCAAAGAATTTTTATGTTTACATTCACTTATTGTCACAATTTCTGTGATTTGTCTCATTGTTTGAATTCATAGGCGCAACAATTGTCATGAAAAGAAAAGTTGATAAAGTGTTTTTCATTGCGTTTGCCTTACTGAGCGTAACCCACCCAAGAAAATGAGTCTGTGCTGCTTGAATCTCTACATAATAGCTCTGTTTGATGTTGATACAGAGTTTGCTGTTCTATGGCCAGCTGTTTGTTATTGGTTGAGCCGTTCCTGCAAAATTAGAGGTCTGAGTATGAGACTCGGTTATTGACACGATTCGGATAATATCAGGTTTTACAATTTTCCCGCGGGTGTGATATTAACCGAGTTACACTGTACCTAACTAAGTAACTATTTATGCATCTATAACTCACAAATGCCTATAATAAAAAAGGTGGCACATGCTACTCATTAGTCACTGTGGATTTGCAAAGGTGTGACAGTGAAAGACATTGCTTGTTCAAGGGAATCAAAAAAATTGGCAATGAATGCCTCAAAGCAATTTTGAACATCTTCAAACTGAGTTTTGTTTTTTGCAGGCCTGATGTAATCATTTCCGTGTGATGGGCACCTAATATTTGTTGAGCTTGTGTTAGCAAATTGAAACACTTGACTGGTTATAAAGTGAAAATTTCATTTTCCTTGGTTCTGTAGTTCAGCTGGAAATGAAATATATAATCCACAGAGCACAACACTGGCCAAAGCCTCATACCAGCTCCTGGTAGCTGGTCAAATATAAAGAAAAATAAAACTTTGTGAGCAACCATTAAATCATTATGTCTGTACTTTTCAATGACCAGAAGCGGCTAAAACCTGCAAACAATTAAAAAGCTCCAAAAGTTTAATCCCAACCCCACTTATTTGATGTGCTGCTATTGGATATGAATCATTGGCCTCAGCAAGGCAATTGTCAAAAATCAGATGGCAAGGCCCAAGGAAAAGTTAAACTCATCACCATAGATAAGTTGGTTGGTATTGGTGCTTGGTTTGGTGGGAGCTGGATAGATTTGAATAACAGAAATCGGTTTGGTGGGGGCTGCTTACCCGCGAATTGTCAAAAATCAGATGGCAAGCCAAAGGAAAAGGAAACAATTACAGACAACTTGCACAAATTGATTCACACATGTAACTAGATTATCATCAGATAATACCAATCAACAGAATTAATCATGAACTTACAAAATCAACACCATATTGGAATTACAAGCCTCACCTGGATACCTGGGATGTTGTCTTTCAAAGATTCAAGCAAAATAACCGAGAAGACGCATGTCTTCCCTGTGCCAGATTTCGCTTGAGCAATCAAATCTAAGAAAAACAAAAATTTCAATTTACAATGTAGAAAATACTTGCACATTGTATAAGCTAAGCATGTCTGGCATTTGGTTTGTAATAGCCATCATGAGGCTGAAGAAATCCTTGCAGAAAAGATAAAATAAATCACATCACTAGCACTGTATCCTTTGCACTGGACAACACCAGTTGATCTGATAGACCATGTAGGAAGCAAACGACAAGCAAGAGAATCTACAACACAGCTAGAATGTCTGTGCAGGATTCACTCTAGGAAAATTTGCCAATGTGAAAATCTCAGCACTGTTGGTTAACCGTCAATGAAGGTGTGTCAAATGAGTGCCTTCTTCACCCTCCGCCTAATGTATGAGACAATGACCGCCTCTTTGTGTTGCAGACCAGCAACCAGACATCCACAGTCCAGATTCGTATAGCAGGCAGTAATGTGCTTCCTCTTGCATGGAAGAGAACTATTACGAAGTTTGTGGCACGAGCGGTGCCAGAGACCTTAAAGAATCACCTCAATACGCCGGGCCGAGAGCACTTAAATCAGCACGAAGAGACGGGTGCAGACGAATTCAACAGCCTCCTCGTGTCGGCATCCAACACAAGGAGTGACATGTTCTTCATGACAGAGGAAGGAATGCCCTTGACGGAGAACCTAATGGAGCTGACACAAATGGCGTTTACGAATACTCTGTCCCGCGAGAAGTGGCAGAAAATCATCAAGGCTTTCCCGAAGATTCAGGGTACTGAATCCGTCCTTGCTGCATCAACAATGGAGGCGGGTATGAAGGAAGAAATCATTAAAAAACATGTGCAGCCTTACTAGGCAATGCGCACATTTGGTTAAACATGTGGTGCTGAAAGCGCTGTGGAGATTTCATTACTGATGTAGGCAAGAAGGCCTTAAAGGAGACTGTTCCTGTGGATAAACATCTGTGATTGATGGGATTGAAGAAGGTCATGCGGAAGCCACATAGGTGAAAACATCTGGGGGAAATTTAACGCTACCCTATCTTACTGGAAGATTTCAAATGAAGCTGTCCATTTGGTCGTAACAGATGAAGCATCAAACATGAAAGCGGGAATGAGAGAAGACAATTTATCAAGGTGATACAGCAGCAGTGCCGTATATCAACTACAGTATAGCAGCCGTGGGTTTGCTCATAGTATCACATTTTCAATTTCATTTACTTACAGCTTGCAGTGTTTAAATCATAAGTTGCAGCTCACATTGAAGGAATGTATATTCGATCAAGGCATGGTGAAAAGAATCCTATCGAATGCATCCAAGTTAGCCAACCATCCCTCCCAATCGATCCAGGACAAAGAGATATTAAAGGAATGTCAGCTTCAGAAAAATTGTCCGCAACTGATTATTCCAAAGGTGGTTTTTTGTTTTTGTCGCTTGTTATTGCCAGTCAGCGGTGTTATGCAGGTTGCTCATGGTAATCGCATGTTATGTGTTGAACACTAGGACGTCGAGACTCGTTGGAACTCATCGTTTTATGTCCTGCAGTGGTTGGTCAATCAAAACCTGACAATCACCCTGTACTGTAAAAAGCAAAGGGACCAGAAACTGAAGTTCCAACCATTCACGATGACAGAGATGGAAATGGTTGAACGCCTTACTACTATTCTGAAGCCTTTTGAAAAAGAGACCCGCAAGGTGATCTAGAATTTATGCATGCAACATTTCACAGTATAAATTCACCCCTGCTTCCTATCTTAACTTTGAGAAACTATTGCTCACGGAACCGTTAAACGCACACTTACTTTCAGAACTGTGGGGAGCTTATAATGCCTCTCGGTTTGGTTGAACTGCTATGAGATCATTGACATGTCCAGTTGTCAATTGAATTAACTAATGCATGCATACACTATGTATACTCGCAGTGAATTTGACAAATTTTCAGTTATGGATTTTATTTATGCCTCTACTTCCAGCTGTCTGAAGGGGATGCATGCGTATCGGCATACATCCCAACTGCTGCAAGCTCGAAATTAGAAATCCAAGAGAACATGGAAAACGATAGTGGTACTGGTTTGCGGACAACCATTTCCGAAATCGCTCAATCGATGGAAGTGCGATTGGCTGAAGTCATCAAAGACAGCGACTTGAGAATAGCAATGCTCTTGCACCCAAGAATCAAATATGCTGAGTGTCTACTGACGGAATTTGAGTGAGAACATGTAGAATATAAACTGCAAATGTTTATTTCTAGCTTCATTTAAAGACACCACTGCAAATGCATCAACTGATTAAACTGATTCAGCAGAACCGGCAGAGACCCATGAGCTGGATGTCAGTCCCCCTGCAAAAAATGCTCTCTGTGAGGTCTATTTGAACAGAGAAAGTGACAGGTTCAAAGCCACTTGTTGACTGATCAGATCCAGTGTGCGAAACATGAAATGGCACTGTACAGAGAAATGGAATCCTTCCCAGCGGACAGCACACCAAATCCTTTCTTGTGGTGGAAGGCACATAAAAACACATTGCCTTTGCTGTCGGCTGCCACAAGGAAGTTCCTCAGTGCCCCACTAACATCTGTGCCAAGCGAACGCTTGTTCAGTTTTGCAAGGTTGATTTACGACAACCTCAAACAATCAAGGTTGGATGGCAAGCGAGCCGATAAAATGCTTCTCATCAAAGCAAATAACGAGCTGCTGAAGAGGCCGTCATCCAGCAGAGAGTGATCTGACGTTGCCAAGCCTCACACTCAACACACCTCTTCTGTGACTTCATAAGTTGTGATCTACAGCAGCAAGTCAGAGATTGACTACGGCGACCATGAGTTTCTCAATATGACAGCTTTGTAGATGTGTTTGCATTGTGTAATTATAATGGCACCTCCATAAAGGAAGGATGTCTCATTGTCGGCATTGTTTGCAGACATAATCCCGTAACGATGTTATTTGTCCATTTGGTGATTGAAGCTGTCTGCCTGTTTCGGGAAACAACACACTTCTTCAGATTTCCATTGTTGTTTTGACTTTGTTTCCCACGCATACGTCGGGTTTTCTTGGAATATTCTCAAACCATCGCACAGTAATCAAATGTGTTTATTTCCGTCGCATAAAGGGTTCATATGACACAGTCGGCACATCAAAGAAATCCCCATTCCCGGGTTACAATTAGTTGTAAAATCCCCGCTGTTCCTTGTTTTCCTGGTAAGAAAATATTGGATGATTTCCACTAACGGGGAAAAACCCCGGTCACTGTCACTGGTGGCAACTCTACCTGCTATCGATGCTACCCAGGAAGACCATTATTGCAAGATTTGACTGTAATGCCCAGTGCTGTGAAATCTTTGTCCTTTACTTGTAGTTGCATATATGTCTTTCAGTTTGTTAATTTTCTTTTCAAACCTATGTTTCAGTGCAGAAATATCTGCCATCCTAAAATCGTCATACTTTGGCAGCTCTGGAGAAGGCAGTGACGTCAGCAAGAGTGTGGTAAAGTAAGTAGGGATATGGTACTGACCGGATGGTGGAAGCGTCAGTGCTGCATCGCCCAATTTGCTCTTCATAGGGTCAAAGTAGGATGTTGGAACTTGAAAAAAAAAGATCTGAAGCAATAGGCACTTTGAAAACCATTTTGCTGTCATTAATGTTGTGATTTCTTTAGGTGTGATGTGATGGTTAGAAGATTATTCATTTCTTACTTGTGATTGCGATACCACTACTGAATGTGAGAACAAGCACTGTGGAAGTTGGAAGTCATCTAAAGCATTATAAGAGCAAGGTCACAATGGGACATTTCTTTGAAAATGTTGTTCTGTTTTTCAATAATTTTGTCAGGCAACAACTTTCAAAAGATTGCATTGTTTTGTAAGGTGCTGAACATGCAGATCCCTACCAAAAGCTGCATTCTGTAATGTTCAGAAACTGTGCACTGCCCCAGCAATTTTGTCGTTTTGGGAGGAGGCAAGAGCAAACGTGGCTGAATCTCTGCAAAATTTCCGTGTTTGCTTAGCAGGAGATGGCCACAAAGATTCACCAGGGCATTCTGCAAAGTATTGTGCATATGTCCTGATGGATCAATTTTCGAAGGCCATAGTCGATTTTCAAGTGACAGATGAACGCGAAACCAAGGGGAATTCATGTATAATGGAAGTGCTTGGATTGAGAAAGTTGTTGTAGAAGCTGTGTGCTTCATTGGAAATAGAAGAGCTGACAACTGATGCTTCCACGTCAGCAATAAAAATGATTAGAGAGATAAAAGGCTAGCTTCATCAAAATTAAATTGTCTGTTCAGCTTTGGAGATTCGGTACATCAATTTAACTTGTTTTTGTTCAATATGTTTTTCCAGTACTTCACAAGGAGTTGGAAAATCTGCACCATGGGATGGACATATGGCACAAGGCAAAATGTCTTAACAAAGCACTCCACATGGCATCACAGACAAAAGGCCAACGCGAACTGGCTCCTTGGATCGAAGCCATTGTCAACCATTTCTGGTATTTGTGTCAGTCGTGCAATGGAGATTTGGAGAACTTATAGGCAAGCCAATTTAGCTATAAGGCTGTCATATGTCAATTATTGTCTTGTGGTAGCGCCCACTCCTGCAGTGTTTTTTATACCTTGCTCATCATTAAACTCACTGTCATTGTATTGTTGCTTGTTAGGATATGTGGACAAGTGTGCTTCATCATATCTGTGGAGAGCACAGTTGGATTGATGGAGCATGTGCCCATGGTCCAATGGAGAAGGATGTTCCCAAAACTCCCTTGTCAAGAAATTATCCTATAACGGTAGCCCTTAGATGGATTGTTTGGGACAGAAAGTTCTTGGCATCACTCAACACTACAAACGATTCAGGTTTTATAAGACATCAGCTATTGTTCATGTGCAAATTATGGGTGCCTCTATTATTTCAAGAATGCACATGTGGTTTTATAATTGCCTTATTTTTCCAGGAACATTAGTGAACTTGAAAATTTTCAACAGTTTGATATTGAAATATGTTCCAAAGAGACATGCTTTTGGGTACGTTATCAGTCAAAATTGATGGTGGTCCAGACAAGAATGCTGTTACGGAGATGGGGCTCACACACAGGTTGTTATTGCCTTGGTTCCACCTGTAATGAATCTTGGCCATCGTATTTATATAGACAATTATTTCGCCTCTCGGCAGCTCTTTCATGAACTGGAGTGTGTGAAATGATAAGATGGACAAGAAAAGGTGTGGCCAGCTGAAGTGGCTGCCATGAAAATGAAAAGGAGACCCGATGAAAACAACCCAAGATAGCAAGAACCTCTTGGTGAATTGGACTGACAAATGACAGGTGAATATTCTCTCTATCATTCACTGTGGCGACTCATTCCTAAAGAAAGTAATAATGCAAGCCCAGAGTTGGAATTAATTGTCAGCCCCAAAAAGCCTTGTACTTTGTGAACCTCTACTGAAATTCAGAGTGGTGAAAGAAGGCATTCTTCCATATGCTCGTGGTCGCTGTTGGGAATTCTTGCATGATCTACAAGGCCCATTATCGACCTACTCAGTCTACTCAGAAGCAGTTTTAGTGTAAAGATTGTGGAAAAGCGCTGTGCCCCTATCAATGGTTTGAGTGCTACCACACACTAAAAAGTACGAGGTTGCTTGCAATGATGAACATCATAAGTAGATATACATATTTCATGATTTCTCTTGGTTATTATGATTACATTTTCTGCACAAACTTTGTGCAGTTGTTTCTGCTGCGTGGCACTCTTGCAGCTAATGCAATGCTCACCCGCTACAATATTTATTTATATAAAATACGAGCATAGCTGCACTTGGATCTTCAGGCCCTCCAGAAGTGTGGAAGAGATTCTGCAATTGGTTGCTTGCTTTGATAAATGTGACAGTTCTATCAGCAATGTTGACAGTGAAAGTGTGATCAGCAGATGACCCACTTCGGTAGTTGGCTATATTGATTTATAGATAGTGGGCAAACAAACGAAAGAAAGCCGGAAAGGAAGTTCATCAACTTGAAGGCGAACTTGATTGACCACCTAACAAGTCAGCATCATTTGAAGCAGAAACCTGAAAGAAGCAAGCAACGCATTCTATAAGAGAAAAGGAAATCTCAAAACAGCACAGTGAGGCTGCTGCTTGGTACACTTCCGTATCAGCACATTTATGAGTTGGAACAAATCCGTGGCTTTCCTTGTGACATTTCAGTAGTTGCTCAATGTGGAGTTAATGCTGGCAACATCAATCACAGTAAAAATGTTGTCACAAGACGTTTCCTACGCTGCGCAGCTGCTGCTGAGGGTATCAGTAAATTCTTTGCCTGACCCCTCCTGTGCAAATTGGAAAAGATTTTGAAAAGGATTGATGCTCTCAAACCAAAAAACGTTACACTCAAATCTGAGCTTTCTCTTGTGAAACAGAAGCTTGCTGATCCGAGCCATGTAAATGTGATCAATGAAAACAATCATCAGAATGAGAAAAGTAAAAAGATGCATTCAGATGCCATCAGATGCCACTTTTAGTTATGGAACAATGGGCAAAGGGAAATAACATGAAAATCAATTGTGCGAAAATAAAAGTAATGAGGTTTCGTCTGGATGGCTGCCTCGCAATCGATGACAGTTTTACTCAAGTTGTGACACGTGTGTGTCTGTTTGAATACTCGTTATTTTGTGATGTCAGTTCTGTGTACAAGGATTGTGTTTGCTATTCACCTTTTTTACAGTTTGAGTGATAATTAATTTATATTCTGTTAACTTCAGGTGGAATTCAACATTCATCATGCTGGAGCGCCTTCACAAGATGAAGAAGGAGATTGTCGTCTTCTCTGCTGAAAAGACAATCACCTCGATGTTGACTTCAAATGAATGGGATGTTATGGCGAAAGTTATACGGCTGTTGCAACCATTTGTTGAACTAACAAACTCGATGAGTAGCAACAATCCGTGCATCTCGGAAGTTAATCCAGCTGTGTCAACCTTGATGAAGTTTCTCACAATAGATGACGGCAACAGCAGCAGAGGTGTTCAAACAATGAAATCTGAGCTTGCAAGATCACTCGAGAATCGATTTCACTCTGGAGAAGTCTTCGAGGATCCCAATTACACCATTGCCACTTCAGTTGATCCAAAGTTCAAGATCGGCTTCGTCACAAAAGCCAACTGTCGCAATGACTTGGTGGCCGAAGTAGAAAGGATGGCAGCGACCGGTGACACGGCAGAGTTAGAAGGAGCCGATGTTGTGTCACTTGTGCAAGCTACAGATGCAACACCATGGGAGCAAAACAACGACAATTTCTGGTCTTGCTTCGACGAAGTTGCAGACAGCTCTTCCTCTGCGCCATGCTCATCAGACGTCGAAAAAGAAACAGACGCGTTTCTAGCCTTGCCTCATCTGCCAAGAACATCATGTCCGTACATTTGGTGGATTGCAAACAAAACCACTTACCCGAATGTGTACCTTGTTGCGGAAAAATTCTTAAGTGCCACCAGTTCGAGTGCCTACTCTGAACGAATTTTCAGTGAAGCTGGAAACATTGCTACGGAGAAGAGGAGCAGACTCACCACCTATCGAGCAGAGGGACTTCTTTTTCTCCACCACAATCTTCCACGATTGGAGTTTAAATATTAAGTTTGAAGTTTAGTTAAGATTGAGTTGATATTTGAGTTTGAATGTATTCGTACTACTGTTTATGTTGGTAATATTGAGAGTTCTTCATGTAATGCGTTTATTTTCGTTTTGAGTGAGGCAACAGCCAAGCAAAACTACACTTGAACTGTGGACTGTTTTGTTCTCTTTTGTTTTCAACTCTATTGTGTTAGTAATCGGTAGTAATCGGTTAATCGGCCGATTATGTTGACATATCGGGAAAATATAGTGACCAGGCAAAAGGCGGCCGCAAGAGACAGTTGTCAACTGACCCAAAAGAAAGAGTATATACAACAATAAAAGAAGCCTTCCTCGCATCAAAAATAGCCTCGCAGTCGGAAAGGATTGGCTGGTAATGAGATTCATTGTGCAATGGCTTCTGCCCTTTTCAATGGCTGACATGCCATCATTCAAGGACCTGGTCTCTACTTCCACCAGCGGAGCCTTCTATCAAGAAAGGCACTGATGAGCCAAATCGGAGAGGAATTCGATCAATCCACAGCAGCTCTAAAGGAAATTCTATCAAAAGTGGAATTGTGCGCAATCACAACAGATCGTTGGACTGCTTGTCGCAAATCATTTATCGGCGTGACAGCCCACTGGATCGATAACCAAACTCTTGAGAGGCGTAACGAAGCTTTGGTCTTTCGTCGCTTCCAGGATAAACATACCTAGGATGCCAATGTGCAAACCCTAGCAAACATTCATCAAGAGTTCTGCATTGTCGATAAGATCACCACAACAACAACGGACAATGGATCGAATTTTGTGAAGGCATTCGAGATGTTTTCACCAATCGACGACAACAGTGTCAAAAACGATAATGATGAAGCCACATGTAATTTTCATGCAGTGTCTGCGTTCCAATTGCCCAAGCATCAACGGTGTGCAGTGCACACTTTGAATCTGGTGTCAACCACAGATACAGTACCCGCCAATTTAGATACATTGTTCAAGCGATTGAGCAGATCGACGTTTTCCAAATGTCACGCCATCTGTATGCGAGAAGGTGGAATTCTACACTAAGGGCCATCGAACGGCTGCTGCGAATCATAATGGAGAAAGGAGATATGATTCTTCATTCACCTTGTGAGCTGATGGATGTTGAAAGGTAAATTATATTTTCAATTTCATGCTATGGGATATCTTGCACCAACCATTACCCTCCTTGTGTCAAAACTGGAAGCCATTCCTAATCCTGACTCTTGCCGGAGTTCTAAGTGACAAGAAGTCCATCGCAGCTGCCATGCTGCATCCAAAATTCAAGGATACGTGGACAACAAACGAGCACACTATCGATCTTGGTAAGCACATCTTTGATTTGCATTAATGTTTTTGCTCAATGCTAATGTTATTCAAGCTTGCTATTCATTGGTGTGTTGTTAATTTGTAATTTTATATTGGCTACATTTTGTCATGTTATCCTTATGTCAGCCTCATGCTCTCTCGCACAATATTGGATAGTGACAACAATGGTAATGCTCAACTGGTAAATAATTTGCTGGTTTGATTTCATGTTTGTTTGTTTCTGTTAGGCACATATTGCATCAACAGTATCATCAATTTGGTGGAGACCATCGACGATGACAATGTGAAATCTACTGTGTTGTCGAACAATGATGACAGCGAAGACTTCTTCCCCAAGATAAAAAGGCGAACAGACACCACCCCTGAGCTGGAATGCTCCAATCTTCCAGTGATGATCTGCGATCATTGGATGGATTTCCAAAACTGGAAGAGTTCTTCATTAAAGTTTACACTGTGCTACCAGTCAGTGCGGTACTAGTCAGGTTTAATACTGCGGCCTCACCGAATGTGTATTATGGATTAAAAAAAATTTAAAAAGTTGTAATGCTGAGGTTGTATCTCAATTTAGCCTGGGTTAGTAATTAGTGAAGGAGAAAGAGTTTGTTTGACAGTAGTACAAATATAGTGTATGTTTACTATCAACTGTTGCTTAGTGTATAACTTGTCGTAGGGCAGGTCAAAAACGCGGAAGAGCAAAAAATCTAAGGAAAAATTTGCAGAAAAAAATCACTGAAGTACAGTACCGTAGCAACATTCAGCATGTTGGTCTGTTTCTTCCATCCAACATTGGAGAAATCTCCCCTTGATCGATTTGGATAAAAAACATCCGGTGACGTAAAGCTAGATCTTCCCAGACCCTCTGTAGATCATAAGTATGCCGCTGACTTTGGCGCTGACACGGAAGAAAGCTGGCTGACTTTGGTGTTAATGACGTGGTCTTACAAGGGAATCAAAGTGACACGGCTCATTCTCCAACAGCAAGCGCTACTGACAGTACGCAATGGCTCTGGCAAGTGACGAAAAGTTTCGCAAAATAGTAACGAATTTCGACGAGGGTTGTGTCTCCAAGGCACCTGTTTGCCCTCACCAAAGTGGAATTTACGTTGTGCTTACTTCAGACGTCGACTGGAGACACAAGACCTTTGGCTGGAAGAGCCAGAGCTGCTCTCATAGAGAGTTCAAGCTAGTGGAAGGTGAATGCGTCGGCAAAACGACCTTGGCAAGTCAGGTACGTCATCGCCAATTACCTTGTTTGACTTCAATTTCTTTAAAATGCCTGACAGGTTCTACGGGTAAAGATTCACTCTCAGAATTTAAGATGTCTTAATAGTTCTATTTGTTGTTCGTCTTGATCTCGGCCTGCTTTGCAATTGATCTGTAATGGTCACTGGAGACAGTTAACAGTCTATTTTCTGTTGTTGCTTATTTCCTCTTGTCAATTATGTGATCTGTCATGTTCCATTGCTTGTGATTAGACAGTCCTTGTGATGAGGCGCGTGAAGGAGCGCGTAGATTCACTCACCTCATTATTGAAAATCGCGCACCCCAAGCGCAGATTTTGTCTGCAGCTCCTAAATCACTAGATAATATTTGAATTCACTCCGATGTAAACTTGCATTTTGACAAGTTGTGTACGAAATCACTAACTACAAGTTCTACAACTCGCCTACAAAAACACCGCACGCAATCCATGCAAGCATTTTGAGTCGACTCTGCTCTATGAATAGGAACAATAGGGCCTCTTTGTCAAGAGACAAAATGGCGCCAACGCCAACACAACGTGCTCCAAACAGATCGAAAAACTGAGCTATTTGTTTACATCTGGCTTCTTGAAATGCAGCAAAAACCAAAGCAACATCATGTGCCACAAAGCTCCTAGCCAGAACAAGATTAAACAGGTGGGAATTAGCTAAATTCTTTTTAGCTAATGCTCTGCTTCCTTGAATATCGGCAGTAGTGATGATGACAGCAGTAATGATGGCACAAACTCCCCATCCTTTTCAAATGAAAACGAACCAGGCTCACCACTCATTTACTTTTCTCAGTCAGACAGCGATTTGTCAACATCTGACAATGAGTATGATGCAGCCGAGTTGCTTGACATGTTTTCATGTTGCTAAATGGAATTTAGGTAAGGTTAAACTCTAACCATAGCCAGCAGGCAGCAAGGATAGAATCGAGGCTAGCCTCTCAGCTAGGTAATGAGTAGTGTAACATATGGGTTATCGTACGATGGTGAACTGGGCTCGAGTCTCAGAATCAGGTACATAGTGTCTATAGTAAGAACGAGGCTAGCAGTGGTTTGCCATTCTTGCTATTGCTTGCTAGCTTGCTAGTCACGCGTTATTAGAAGAATTTTGCAACAGTTGCTGCAACCGTTCATTCCATTGCTATGCCTCGCACGACACGAAACAGTCAGGATGCGTCGTCCTCGTCTACGGTATCACGAGCTACGTTATCGCCGGCCGATCGCCAGGAGCTTGAAAGGGACGTCGTTGCCGCAGTTTTGGAGCTCACCACGCCCCCAGTCAACAAACCATCCTCCCAGCAAGTGAGTGACAGCTTGTCCGCGACAAGTGTTTCGGCTACATCAGCCACAGCACCTGCAAACCGCTTGTCTTCCGTGCAGCAAATGCCAGGTATGTGGCCTATTCCTGCTATTCCGTCCTTTGTGGACACATTTGTGCGTCCCGCTACGTCTTTGGACACGCTATCCGCCATAACGACATCGCTTGCGCCTTCCGCACCCAGCGTTATTGGTTTGCCTAATTTGCCGTTCGCCTCCAATTCTGCAACGCAAAGTGTCTCGGTGGCCAGGCCGCCACATGTGCCGTTGGTCGACAAGCCTTTTGTCGTAGGTCCGGGCTGCTCACCTGTCCCTGCCAAGCTTGTGGCGCAGATTGTCAGTGGCCGATTCATTGAGCTGGGGGAGCTCGTCTCAAACCACTCGGCGGACGGGGACGCCAAACCACAATTGTTTCTTGACGGGAGAATCGCTTTCACGTCTCCACCAAAACGTCCCCGTCGCTCAATTGAGGACATTGTGTCATGGCTGGAAGCGTTCAGTATTTATACATATGTCTTATGTCATAGCAAAACATATACATATGTCTCATGTCATATGTCTTATGTCATATGTCTTGTGCTTGATGAGTTTAATGCCTGTGACTCAGAAACTGACGATAAATAAATATTGAGCGACATACAGTTAGCATTGACTTTGCTACGGCAAATGGATTGTATCGCAAAATGGACACTGGTTCATGTTTAATTATATAATCACAGTTATGTTTAGCAAATAAAATATTTAATTTTAGCACATTCCTGTGCAATTTGTTACATTAATTTTGACTGTTTCATTGATGTATCACATTTTTCTGGCTTGTGTTAGTTATTGGACCATTTGATTGGCAGAGGAGGCTATTTACACATCTGATTCAACCATATTTTCTGATTTATTGTAATTATGCACCGTTAAAAATCACTCACATAATCAATTTGAGGTGAGCGATTTTTCACTCACCTGTTGTTTTCATATCACGAGGACTGATTAGACTTCAACCAGGCAACAGTTAATTATATGATGGTTAAACCTGCAGTATATTGAAGTCGTCCTCTCTTATATGTCTTTGGTCATTCGCAACGATACCATAGCATTGCTGCAAATCAACAGCAGATGGCTTGCATGTTTTGTGCAATTCAAATCGTTACTATAGGAATCCGCTTACTTGTTCCTATGCCACCATGAAAGTCCCTTGATGACCGTTTAAGCCAATTGTTTGAGTTTAATGCTTTTTTCTTGTTTCTGCCATTCATAGTCCTACTTGTTGAAACTCTCCATGAGCAATAATGCCTTCTTTGGATATTGTAGTAATTTTATCGATATGATGATTGGCAGGTGCGTGGCCTTGCACAAGCTACAATTGCCATCAAAACGATATATTTCGTTCTGGCAAATTCAAAGCATGTGACCGTGAAGCGGTTCATAACAGAGCTGCACGACATCAAAGGGGCAAAACTAGGTGAGAATTGATTTGGAGACATTACGGAGTGGAATATATGTATAGCACAGCTGAGATCCTTTTGCCCGGGCCTGGCCTCTTAATCCGTAGCCATGCTAATGTCACTTTAAGCATCCTGCTCCCGAGATATGTAATCTAGCTCTGCACATTAGAACGACGTCAATGAGAGGCCATATCCACGCCAGGTAACTGATTACAGACCCATCCAGTAATGGCGAACATTATTAACTTCTGTAAAATGATGATGGGTATCAAACAATTCAATGCACCTGTCTAAGGAGACCACCTGCTCTGAGAGACCATGCCTCATTATTTGCATGAGGGTCGCTTACGATAGGTGGTCGCCTTAGACAGGTTTGGCTATACTTGCATGCTAATTCTTTGACTTGACTAGCATTCTTTGATAACAAAACAATTTTCCTTCGCTGGCAATGAATCAATAGGAAAATGCCAGCTGATATATCAACTGTTTGTAACTTCATTAAAAATTCATTTATTCTGTCCATCTCTCTCTTTTTCTAGAATTACAAGCACATGCTGTAATACAGTACGTGTTCCCAGAGGGAGCCGAGATTGACATATCATTGAAGAAACGAAAACAAAAGGCATTCATTTCTACTGCTCCTTCGACTAAATTACGAATTAAGCAGGAAGATCATTCCAATGCTGGTCCAAACAAGATAGCAGTGAATCTGCATAAAGAACTATTTTGTTCATCTGTTCCGGGAAAGCTAACGAGAGACACAAAGCAAATTAAAAACTATCAGGCAGCTTTGAGAAAGAAAGATAGGCCTGAAGACGAAATTTTGGATCTACTAAATTTTAGCAGAGACGAAGGGAAATATTTTGTTCAAAATCTTCAATGTCACGTTGATGGCATGAGGTTTGTGGTATTGACAAATGCTCAAATAGAAGAAAGAATTGAATCCTGCTGCAACATGACGTCCCTGTGCGGTGTACTGTCGATTGATAAAACACTTTATTAGAACACTTTATTAGGAAGTTTTTTGTGACGGAGACTTCTTATTCTGCTCCCTATGTGGTGATCAAAGAGACTGATAAACGTGTAAACGTGCCAGGTCCTTGTCTAGTTAATGAAAAAGAGGAAACAGCCGATGTTTATCGTGATTTTGCTAGCAGTCTCGTTCAGCAGAACCCAGCTCTAAGTATGAAATGGAATCGATGTCGAAATTAAGAGTCTGGTGTGCAATGATCTGGTGCGGAATGATCTCATGAACAATATCTTGTGCGGAATGATTCGCTGGGAGATATTCCTGTGCGGGATGATCCGCTGCAGGATATTCTTGTGCGGAATGATCTGATGTGGAATGATCTGCTGGGCAATGTATTAATCAGATGCCACTGTGTGATATTACAGCCAGAATAAATAAGCACTGAATCAACCTTGTTTTGCATCTGTATTGAATCGCGCTCATTTCCATTCTGTCATCAAAAGCAGACGGGCCTTTTGCGAGAGAAATTGAAATCACTGGATAGTCATTTAGCTTGCAGTATTTGCAAGAAGGACACAAATATTCTTGCCTGTCGTGTAGAACCCGTTGTTGTGTTCTCTGCTCGACTCCTGAGAGAGATGAACACTGTCAATGTTCTAGAGCTCACTATATTTTAGACAAAACAGTTTGAAGAAGGTTTTCAATTGGCTTTGTAGATCGGAAGTATGCCGCTGACTTTGGCGCTGACACGGAAGATAGCTGGCTGGCTTTGGTGTTAATGATGTGGTCTTACAAGGGAATCAAAGTGACACGGCTCATTCTCCAACAGCAAGCGCTACTGACAGTACGCAATGACTCTGGCAAGTGACGAGAAGTTTCGCAAATTAGTAGCGAATTTCGACAAGGGTTGTGTCTCCAAGGCACCTGTTTGCCCTCACCATAGTGGAATTTATCTTGAGGGTTCACCCCCGAGACAGCTGGTTTGCGCGGGCCCCGTTAGGCGCGCCAGCGCCCCCGCGTGAAACCCGATGCGATGCTCTGCGACGCGATCAAACTTCACGCGTCTCATATTACGATGAGTATATTTATTGGAGTAGCGGGAGAGGGTGTTTGAGACTTTATCTCGAGAACGGGCAGCCACACAAAACCTTTTTTGCACATTCGTACTCCTTGGCATGAAAAACTGTCTGCTAATAATTTTCTCGGCCGTCCGATGCCTGGAAGTGGGAGAAATTCGACGACGCGCGTCCACATCGCCCGGGCGTCATGCGTCCTGTTGCGCAACATTTTGCGGTCGTTCTCCAGGTTACTCCTCATTGGTCTGCTGCTGTCACGTGGCCGTGGATTTCCGTGCCGCATCTAGTTGCGAGGGCATCGGGAGCCTGCCCGCTCGTGGTAGTGGTCGGTGGTCAAGCCTGTCAGTCACAACAGTTGAGAAGAGCCTATTTTCGTACAAATTGACCAATTTCTATTATCTGCCGGTTGTTCTTCGCTTCGTATCGCTGTCTGTCCTTGGATTCATTGCTACCATCAGGTGAGTTGTTTTCAATGTTTTGCGTTTTTCCTCTCAACAATTGTTTGCAGTTCTCCTTCGAAATGCTTTCACAGTGTTGTTTTACGGTCATTGCTATCTGTTCAGTTCGTTGGATGTGATTATTTAACGACGATTACTCCTACTCCTAACTGTTCTTCTGCTCATCAAAGTGTTCCGTGGCTGTTTGCCCATTGAATGATGCTTTGTTTGTCTCTGTGATGTACGCTTTGAACCATTGTGTTTGGGAAAGCCTTTTTTCGTGAGAATTGACAAATTTCACGACTGTCTATTTGCCAATTTGTATTCGATTCCTATCGCTGTCTGTCCCTGGATTTGTTATAGCCATCCACAGCTATCAGGCTAACTGTTTTTCGTTTTTCCGCTAATTCCAACCATTGTTTAGGAGAGCCTTTTTTCGGGCGAATTGACAAATTTCACGACTATCTATTTGCCGATTTGTTTTCGATTCCTATCGCTGTCTGTCCCTGGATTTGTTACAGCCATCCACAGCTATCAGGCTAATTGTTTACACTCTCCCACTGTTCTTTCAAACCGTTATGTCTGTGCATTGGCTTACTGAAAACAGTTCTGTGTTCTTCGAGATGCTTCTACAGTGTCCTTTACAACCGTTCCAGTATCTTCAGTCGCTTGCTGTGCTTATTGAAGGATCAATTACTGTTGCTTAAAACGGCTGTGCTGTCGAGTTGTCTTGCAGTGTTGTCGCGCGCGCAGTTGTTCCTTGTTGTCCACTGAATGTTTTGCCCTTGCTCGGTCCGCGCTATCACTAATTAGCTGATGCTGTGCTTCTTGTCTTGTTGGCTTTTGAATGTCCTACTGGCCCTAGACTTTTCAATTCCTGTTTGTTTGATGTTATGTTCCTTCAGCGACGACATTATCTACTGGACGAATTATTTTACAAATGCTGTTGCTCGAACAGGGAAGAATTATTTGTTATTGAATATTTTTAAAATGTTCACGTGTTCACCACTCAGTAGTTGATTGGGGTGTGGGGGCGCTTGCAGCCCCCATTGCTCGAAAGAGCTGATTTTCTGGCGTACATTTGTGACATTGCTTTGATTTTTCTGTGCTTCTTCAGGGCCGACATTGCATCGAAGCAAGAAGCACAAACATTTTACCATCAACTCGCGCGCGTGCTCGTCCAGCAAAGGTCATCTCTCCTCTCCAATTTTGCCGTCAGCCGCTGGCTGATCCCTTCTCTGGTTACAGTAAGCTTGTCCTGCATTTATTTTATAGATTTTCGCCTTGTTTCGAACGTTGTATTTTCGTCAAAGTTCATGGCAATATTATTGCTTTTGTGACACGCAAGAATGCACAAGTCATCTATTATTCTGTCTCGCTCTTTCTTTTGTATTTATTTTGTTTGTTTACTTCGCGTGATAATTTCTCAGTTGCTTTGATGCTCCTGCATTGTCATGTCCCTCTTCCCTCTTCCCTCTGTCGATCTGCTTCGAGTTTCGCCGTCGTTCGCTCGCTCATGCCTTGTCTGGTTACAATGAGCTTGCCCTGTATTTATTTCATCGAATTTTAGCCTGGTTATATCTTTGTCCAAGTTGTAGTCTACATTACTGAATTTGCGACGCACAAAAATGCACACGTTGATTGCTGTTTCATTTCGCTCTGCCTGCCTGCTGTGTCAGTATTTCGTTTGTTTACTTCTGGTGATGAGTTCTCATTTATTTCCATGTCCCTCTTTGCTGCAGACGTCGTGTCCTTTAAGAGAGCGGGGCGGTCGCTGTTAGAAAGATAGGAACAGCAGAGGAATAGAGGATTTGTAGAGAAGATCATTTTGGTAGCCTATTCACCATTTACCGAGCCAATCTCAACACTGGTCGCCCCATTGCCAAGCTCACAACAGGTTAACAGCGTCCAGTATCACATTGATAGAATATGACTGTGGACGTGACCGAGGAGGAGTTGTAATGAAACCATGGCAACTATCTTGAGGGTTCGCCCCAGAGAGAGATGTTTTGCGCGGGGGGAACAGGCGAGCCAGCGCCCCAGCGTGAAATCCGATGCGTCGCAGACGCGGTCAAACATCACGCCTCTCATATTACTGGTTGTATATATACGAGTATTTGGAGGGTGTTTGAAAAATTACCTCGCGATCAGGCGGCCCTAGCAATAATTTGTTTGCACATTCTCACTCCTTGGCATGCCAAACGGACTTGTAATAATTTTCTCGGCTGTCCGATGCACGAAAGTGGGAGAAATTCGACGACGCGCTTCCACATAGCCCAGGCGTCATGCGTGCCATTGTGCAATAGTTTGCGTTCGTCCTCCTAGTGGCTGCCGATTGCCCCATTGGAGTCATGTGGCCGTTCATTTCCGTGCCGCATCTAGTGCAATGGAATTGTGCCTTGTGCCCAGCACTCGCTTTTCTCTCTCATTTTCAGCCTGCCTGCTCGTAGAAGTGGTCGCTGCTTTGCTTCTTTGCTGAGGCTGGAATTTTCTCTGCTGTGAAGTTCGTTTTCCACCACAATGGAGAAGAGCCTTGTTGAGAACGGATTGACGAATTTAACGAGTGTCTGTTTGCCAGTTGTTCTTCTCTCATTATCGCTGTCCTTCCCTGGATTCATTATCCTTGCCATCCATAGCCGTCAGGTGAGTTGTTCTGTGTTGTTCTCTCTCCACAGTTGTCTGCCCTGCTCTCCTTGCAAATGCTTTTCAGTGCTGTTTACAATTGTTTCTGTCTGTTCAGTCGCTTCTTGTGTTTATTCGAGGACAATTACAGCTGCTTAAAACGGCTCTGCTGTCGAGTTTTCCTGTAGTGTTGTCGGCCGCGCGGTTGTTCCTTGTTGTCAACTGAATGTTTTGCCCTTGCCTTGTCCACGCTGCCGCATATTATCTGCTGTTGTGTTTCTCGTCTTGCTGGCTTTGGGTTCACTTATTGGCCCTAGATTTTTAAAGGCCTGTTTGTTTGATGTTGTGTCTGTTCAGTGACGACATTATTTCTTTCATGAATTGCTTTGCAAATGTTGTTGCTCCAGCGGGAAGGAATATTTGTTATTTAACGTTTACAAAATGTTTAGCTGTTCACAATTCCATTACCAGAAGGGGTGTAGGGGCGCTGGTAGCCCCCACTGCTTGAAGAGCTCATTCTTTGTTGTATATTGGTGACATTGCTTTGATTTTTGTTTACTTCTTCAGGGCCAACATTGCATCGAAGCAAGAAGCACAAACATTTCACCATCAACTCGCATGCGTGCTTGTCTAGCAAAGGTCATCTCTTATATCGAATTCTGCGGTCGGCTGCTGGCTGATCCATTCTCTGGTTACAGTAAGCTTATCCTGTATTTATTCTATCGATTTTCGCCTTTGAACGTTGTATTTTTGTCAAAGTTCATGGTAATATTATTGCGTTTGTGACACGGAAGAATGCACGCAAGTCGTCTATTGTTCTTTCTTGCTTTGCCTGCTGTGTTGATATTCGAACGCTTTGTTGTCGTCCGTTTGTTTACTTCTTTTGGGGATGATTTCTCTGTTGGTTTGATGATGATCCATTGTATCCTTCACATGTCTCTCATCGCTGCAGACGCCGCCCTGCTGTAAGAGAGAGAGAGAGGGGGGAACAGAAAGGGGAGAGAGGATTTGTAGATAAGATTATTTTGGTAGCCTATTAGCGTTTCCCGAGTCAATCTCAACACTTGGCCGCCCATTGCCAATCAGCACGGTCCAACATTCAGCGTCCAGTAACATTGTCTGTGATCGAGATGATTGAGCAGGTGACGACCGAGGGAGAGTTGTAATGAAAGCATGGCAGTGGCTTGTGCTCACTTCAGACGTCGACTGGAGACACACGGCCTTTGGCTGGAAGAACCAGAGCTGCTCTCATAGAGAGTTCAAGCTAGTGGAAGATGAATGGGTCGGCAAAACGACGTCGGAAATAATTTGATGAAGGTTTTTCAATTGGCTTTGTATGGAATCAAGATTCTCCTCTGTGCTATTTCCATCCTGATAATACTGACCAAAATTTCCTCAATCCGGCAATGCATTGCATCTTATGGTTGAAAACAACACTGAATCGGGAAAGAAAAACAAAACCGAAACCAGTACTGTACAGCTCAAAAGAGTAAAATATTCAAAGATTCAAGTAAAATAGGCAACAGTAAATATACACTAAAGTCCGCCATTCCACATCTCTTAGGCCTACTGACCAGGCAAGGCAAGAGTGAACCAGCAAAGGGTAAATTAAAGCAGAGTGCTAAAAACATGGCTGCCGATTGAATGCTGTAGAAACACTTCCCATGGACCCAGGTTCATACTTTGCACCAGATCATGCCGCAGAAGGATATCCCGCAGCGAATCATGCCGCACAAGATATTGCACATCAGATCATTCCGCACCAGATCATTGTGCACCAGACTTATAATTTTGACACTGATTCCACTTCATTACTAAAGGAGCTAAGATTTATCGGCAGAGATTGAGGAAAAAACAAGCTAGGTTTATGCGTGAATTCCCTTAACCTCTTGGAAGCGGCGCGTCATCAAAATTTCTGTGGCCCCTGCTGCGGAGGATATTTTGTGGATCCACGCGATAAACAACCTTGAACTTTAATGATCGAAAACCACATGAAAACATTTCGCAAAAGACAAACAACTTCAGGAAATGTTGCTCAGAATTTACTTGGCTGTCGAATAAGCCATTAGTTGTTGCAAGAAACTATGCTTGCGATGAGCAGTGCCATCGTTTTGCTGTGCGAGTGAAGAAATCACTTGCAACTCGACGCCTTCAACTTGATCGTGGCGCGTCTGGGATTGGGATACCAAACGGAAATGACTTTCGCGCCACGTGGTCGAGTTGCTATGACACCCGCTTTTCTGACGACATACCACGACGGTGTTGAATTACAAATCTATTGTTTGCTTTAGCGCTCACAAAGGAAAAGGCAGATCAAATTACCACTTCAGGCTCAAACGCTTCTGTGAACTCGACTCAAAAACGGCAAAGGCAACCTGGTTAATTTATCGTCGCTCAAATGAGGAGATAGGTGAATACAAACCACTTAGCAGGGTCAGACAATTCTTGATAAAGCAGCTTACTGCAACATTCCTCTGCAAATTGTTGACATTTTGTTACTGAATTTCATTATCATGAATCATGATTCAGCTGGTAATAAAATCTCATCCTTGCATCTATGATCTTGTCCAGCTTTGAAATTTTTCTTGAGCTCGTTTGTACAATCACATTTACCACCATCGCAGTTGATTTTGAGGAGGCGAAACAAAGCGGCCGTGCTCAAATTACACCTTCCTTTGTTCACACCTACAGCGCGTAACTCGCGTCAACAAAACCCTGCTCGAATTGCGGCGCATGTGAACGCAAATGTTTAGGGAGCGAATTCTCGAAATTTCTATATGAGATCAATCATGTGTTCAATGCTTTGTTTGTCGGCCTCTCTCTGGTCTTCAAAATGAGACCAAAATGGTAGCCTTGCGATAACAACTGCGCGTTCTACGAAGTAAATACCAAAGGCACTTCGCTTGGCAGAAATATCGGCTTCCGGCACTCAAGTGGAATGTGTACTTTGGTAGAAATATCGGCTTTCCGCACCCATCAAGTCAAGCTGCAATGATGCCGTGTACTTGCCATATACAGCAAAATACCCAAGACCACATACCGGACGAGGTAAGTTGCAAATCCGTATTTACTGATCTGTTAGGACGTTGAAGAACTCACGTAAGAGGTTTAGTTGATAGTGACAAAGAGATATTCAACAATGAAGTTGATGCACTTTGAGAAAAATGGCCATCATCATTCGTTTCGTATTTCAAGGAGCACATCCTGGAAGATCTGAAGGGTGGCGTGCTGCCTTCTGTGTTGATCGCTGTTGGATTGGGCAATGAGCTATTCTACAACAATGCCATGGAATCATTCAACCAGCAATTGAAAAACAGAAAAACAAAAATTCAGTTGATGGCCAAACAGGGTACCAGCAAAAAGTCACCATGCACGTTTCGAGAGGCTGTTCTACTGTACATGGACATCATATTGGAGAAGCGATGCGTCATGCACCAAGCTGTGATTGGTCGAGGTCCATACAATCTAGCGCATCAATTCAGGGAAAAGCTTGAAATCTGTGTTCATCTACGCGTGTTCATCTCCCTTAGATTTTACAGTAGCCTAGGCCTACACGGCAAAAGAAAACTATAGGAGGAACACTTCAAGTTCTGTATAGAAAAATTAAAAAAGCTGATTTCTCATTGAAAAAAGTTGAAAACAATTGCAAAGTGAATGTTATTGAAACACAGCAAAAACTGTTATTGAAAAGCTGAAAAACAAACAATGAACAGCCTTGTTAATGATGCACCGTAACCAATTTGCAAGCGTCAAGTAATGTGTCGAGGAACGAAGAACAGTGATTGCAATCAAATTCTGCACCGCCGTCTGCTGTTCGAGCTGACACGGTTCGATAAAACAACGTTCATTGCAGTTTCTGCTGTGTCATGATCCCTCTCTAGCGTGAGCTTGAAAACCCTGTAAACACTTGAACCACAAAAGTCATCCAGACGGTTCTACAGTACTCGATTCATTCCAGATTGTCACCCTACAAACTGTTTGCCTTGAGAAAGAAGTGGCTGTTGATGATTAAACGAGCTGGCACAAAAGGGCGCTTCAGCATATTATATCCCAAACCATTTCATCGTGTTTGCAGTGAACACTTCATGGAGGGAGAAAAACCTACACGAGCAATGTGCCAAGTGTCTTTCCTCTGCAACCACAAACTGCCCATGTTAGGAAATCACCCACGCTGAGACTCCACACCAACAAAGAAAGGTATGAACAAGTAACAAATGTTGTGGTCGATCATCCGTCTGATGCAGTAGCTGATGTCGCAGAATTGGCAGAGCCCAGCAACAGCTCTGTAGCAGCAAACATAGATTGTGAACACTGTTATGCGAAGGTAATAATTCGCAGTGCCAATGAGCCCGAGCCTTCACACGACAGTAACAATGATGATTACCCTATACTAAATGCATCTGCTACTGACGACGAAGCAATGCCCCATAACGGGCAGGAATCAAATGCTAGCAATATTGATGACAAGAGTAGGAGACTAGTGTTGTCCTTGAAGGCCCAATGAAGAATGTCAATGTCTTCACAAAAAAGTGGCAACCTTAACTGTTCAACATCAAATAGCAGTTCGCAAAAAATAATCAACACTGAACTATTCATCATTACAACGAAAACCTAATGTTTTTAAGTTTTACACAGGAGGCACTGTGGATGAGTTTGAGGGATTGTTCAGGCTGTTTAGCCGCGATCTTCCTCATAATAGAAATAGATATTACGGATCGACAAGGAAGAGTAAATTTAACCTCATCAAGAGAAAGAAATTATGTGCCAAAGACGAGTTGCTCCTTTTACTCATAAGGTTGCGTGTGGGACTTCTCGAGGAAGACTTAGAATATCGATTTGGTATCAGCACAAGCTCTGTGTGTCGCATATTCAAGACATGGGTGGACTTACTCTATACCAAGCTCTGCCAGATGCCCATCTGGGCATCAAAGACGACTACGAACAAATACATGCCAAAGTATTCCTTTTTCTTCGGGTCAGGCTGTCGAAGAAATGCCTTGCAGAGACTGATTCTGATGTCTTCTTGTTCTGTTTATCAGGGTCATGCTTCAAGAAACTGAAAACCAACTCATCAAAGTCCTCCTCCGTGCTGACAGCTGCTTTGGGGACTCCCCATGCCCTCTTTTTTCTGTACAAGTCAATCGTTTTTGTGACATGGGCACATTCTATAATCCATTCTGTTTATAGTCGTTCACTTGATACAGTACTGCAGCAATGTGCTTGCATTTCCCTCCAGCTCCTGCTTTGTATGTGCATGCAGCTAGCACAATCTTGTGACCACTCGCATCAATAAGCAGTCGTGACATGTATCCACAATTCTTGTAGCTGGCCTTCACGCATCCCTTGAGACCGATAAAGTTTTTCCAGGACAGGCATTTACGAAACATCAACAACATTATCACATTTAAACATATTATAACCGGCGACTTTGTTTCGCTCTGTTCTGCCAGCCATGTGTAAATAAATTTTTCCTTGATCAAAGCCAACAGGAAGACAACCAAGTACATGACTCCATCCTTCTTGTGGAAAATCAACAGACTCTGTGGTTAACTCAGGGTCAACAAATGAAGCCTTGTTCTTTTTCCACTGGCTGCCATTGGGTCGATTATATTGTTGGATAACGTCTCGTCACAAGCATAACCCTTGCATCTAACAACGAAGAAATAGCCTGTTGACCACGCTTACACATAGAAGATTGACAGTTATTATGTCATACCAGTGAATTAAATCACATCAGGATCATCAGCGACAGCCAAGCAAACAACAAAGTCTGTGAGGAGTTTCGACCGGACACAGTCGAGAAGAGAAGCAACTCACCTTCGCACCAAGTTAGCTTTCTTCCCCTATAAAGAAACACCACGGCATCAAAGCCATTGTTTTAGCTCCGAAACGCTACCATTTTCAAATGGTTTTATAAATACTACCCAAGGAACGCCGTCTGGCTTTAAAATCGAAGAACTTTTGTTGCTGACACACAAACTCCCGCCTTCAGTCGCCATCTTCTCCATCGACGAGGCAATCAGATCCCAGTGTGCAATTCGAGATTAAAGCAGCGGTGGCGCATATGCATTGTCTTATAAAAAAAGGTCTATTGGGCATCATTGCAGAAGCAAACGATGTGGATGATGTACTCGATCAATCCCTTCGCAATATGTTGCATGGAGATTTGTTGCCTGAAAAGGTTGAACATTTGATGGAAAGCCCTTTGCTTGAAAAATTTTTGAACCATTTGGCTCTGCTGAGTTGTGTCAAACACCACGCGCTTGATTTTCAAGATCTTACGTTGATCTGGTTCTGTTATTGATGAGGTTTTTACGCGCAACAAGAGAGGGAGATAGTAAGTTACATTTGGGCTGTGTTGTTGATTGATTGCCTTGACTTTTTGCCTACAACAGAATCAATTACGCGAGATACATGAGCTTGCATTGGTTTGAGATGATCAATATTCCACAAACGCACCCAGAAGTAGCCCAAGCACTAATGCAAGGAGAGTTTGCCGTCCAACGTTCAAGATGCAGCTCGTTTTCACAAGCTGCTGTTGATCAGACAATCGAACAGGCAATAAACAGGCAATCAAAGACAAGTAGTGGTATTGTTGAAATTTCCCAGAACGAGTCTGCTTTTCAGCGTTAGGTATTGAGTGAACACGAGAGGGCAACATTGTTTGATCAGTGCTGTTCCCTTGTCGACCTAAAAGACCAAAATCAACTGTGCACAAAGAAAATAGGCCGAAGCGTGGCACAGCTGATGAAAATAATATTATAAAGGTAATGGAAACGATAACCTTGTGGCTTGATCCATTCCATGGATACTGACGGCTGTCTCATCAAGATCGCCTCCTGGGTAGCTGCTTCACCTCATATCCAACAAGACATCAAAGAAGCACACTCTCGTGGCAAGGCTGCCTGCAGTGCATTCGCCTGAGAAAGACTCGAGAGCTGCACCAAAAGCTTTTACGAACCCCTAAAGAAGCTAAAGCTGAAACATTCGCTTCTGCAGCGATACAAAGGAAGGCAACTGTTGGATCAAGGGCATTTTCGTTGAAGGCTGACCTGGCTGTATTTGCCCGCATCAAAATATTTGTGTAGAATCGCACCATGGACATGCGAAAAGTGTTGTGTTATCCCCTTGGCCCAATACCTTGGTCACTGGCGACTGCTGACGGGGAAATTGTAAAAACTAACAAGTCATATCTCCTACATTTATTGGAGTATTGCGAAAAATCTTGCATCATCAAAGAAATTCCACAATCTGCCTTTTATAATTGATGGCATGGCTACCCTCCAAAGCTATTGTGGAGTGGGAGGCACCGCTGAAGCAGATTATGTCGCCTTGGGGTTTGCTACCCAAGAAGCCGTATGGTTGAGACAGCTATATGTTGATTTCAAAATCGAGCCAAAGGATGCTATCATTATTTATGCAGACAAACAATCGGCTATTGCTATTGCTGAGAATCCACGTTTTCACAGTGAACCAAGCACATCAGTATCAAACAACATTTTGTTTATGATCAAGTTGAAGTGTGCGCAGTCAGGTTGATATATTGCCCAATTGATGAAATGGTTGCTGATGCTCTAACCAGAGGTCTTGCTTTTGAGAGATTCCAAGAACTGAATAAACGAATGGGACTTTGCAAGCCTGATTAAAATTCTAATTAATATTTGTTTTTGTCTAACTACAGTCAGCTCCGCCAATAACGGTTCCGTCATTACCGGAATTTCGTCAATAGCAGTGAATTTTTGAAGTCCCAATGATTGTTACGGTCTGCCTTTGCTAGATATATCCGCCAATAACAATGTCGCCAATGACGGTTTTTCGTCTATTTCGGTTTTTCATTCTGGCCCCAGACGACAACTAATTCGCAATTATCGGTTTTTGAGTCCCTCCACATCAGTTTGCATGATATTGATTCAGCTTTGAGGTCATGAACACGTATTCTGTCATCTCCTTGCACATGAACAGTCATGCTTCTGTTGCAGAAAGCAAAAGAATGAGGCTGATTGCATTACAGGGCGATATTGAGTCTGTGGCTCCTTCAGCTCTCCGAAAGACAACCATTTCGTAGTATTTCAATTGTAACTAACAATTGCGCAATAATTATATGTAATGTGTTTCCTGATTTCTGCTGCTATATATCACAATAAAAACAAAGGATTACGTCATTTTCATTGTTTGTCTATACCTGATTTCGCCAATAACAGTTAAATTTGGACAGTCCCCAGTGCACTG
This sequence comes from Calvadosia cruxmelitensis, assembly GCA_900245855.1. Classification (NCBI taxonomy): domain Eukaryota; kingdom Metazoa; phylum Cnidaria; class Staurozoa; order Stauromedusae; family Kishinouyeidae; genus Calvadosia; species Calvadosia cruxmelitensis. Next base: position 35,037 of record OFHS01000052.1, on the reverse strand, counting down.
TTATTGGCGGAGTTGACTGTAAATAACTGAGAAGGAGTGTTGAGAATTTGCAGTTAATAAATTACACAATTGATGACGTCTTTTCTTATGTCATGCTGTGATCATGAAGGTTCTGTTGTACTGGTGTCAGTCGTGTCTTGTAGGTTTTTCTGGATAGTAAAATTATATCCTTCTGGTTTGCTTTACGTTGTCTTGATATTACTGTTCATGTTGCAAGCAGTTGCTAATTAACTTCAACAGGCAAGAGGACATCTATGCTTCATCTCTCGGGCACTGCAACTATACGTCACGTCAGGTGAAAATGCTGGAAATTTTCCACATGTGAAGGGCTTTTAGCTTCCCTGCTAGTTGCTTCATTGAAATGGTCTCATGAGGAAGCAGATGAAGTGTATTTTCATGCTTTGCATGCCACCAACAGTGACATGGACAAGTCGACAGCTATCATTGTCATCGCCCGATAGAGACGTTGCCGTGATTGGTATTGGCATTGCAGCACGCATTAGCAGCGACCTCTTGTTTCTAACTGGAATGCAGCATCGGTCAAGGGTCACGCGCTGATCGGGATGCATGCATTAACCGGATGCGATTTCATCAGCTCCTTCAAAGGAAAGGAAAGAGCAAAGCCTTCAAGCTCCTGCTACAGGATACCACTGTGCAATCCCTGCCTGCGATTGACCGTACTTTCCAGGTGTCTGATGATCTCTTCCACTCCCTGGAGGAATTTGTATGTGCGCTTTATGGAAAGCCAACCATCATTGACGGAAACGAAACAAGGTATCGCCTATTGCAGCTAAATCATGCAAGTCTTTGCAGCTTCCTTCGTGCCAGCGTGAATTCCATTTGCACGTTGAAAGAAATAATTTCCAAGCAGCAATTTGGCATAGGACATTCGAATGCGCACCAAACATACCTGATCCTACATTGCACGGATGGAAAAGGGTGGACGAAGAACTGGGCATCACATGGTTTGACAGAAACCTAACACCACTCGAGCTATTGCAGCTGGTATCCTGTAGCTGTAGAAGAGATTGCAAGGCGAGGACCATCTTATGTCGATCGGCTAGCCTGAAATGCAAGATGCCTGGAAATGCGGTGCACCACGATCTTGCACAAATGGCAAAATTATGGGCCATGACTCCGAAGGCAGTGACGAAAGTGACGAGGAAGAAGCGGCTTGTATGACGATGCAAGCTATCTATCTAGTGACGAAGAAGAACTGCTCCATCCGTACAGTAAATGAGATCCCAGACTGTAACATGATACCAATACAGTGGTCGCCGCTTAATAAAACCGCGGTTAATAAAACCTGCCATTTATTAAAACCAATCACTGATGGTCTGGATTTTCTCCGCATGTTTTCTTTTAGTAAACCCCGTTTAATAAAACCAAAGCCCCACTTAATAAAACCACCTCAGACATCAAACTGTTCTATGAGTAGCTTGTTGGACAGCGGATTTTTGCCCTACGAAGCGCGGAGAGCCCGTGTTTTGATTGTTTCCCGCACAACCGCTCACATGAATTTCCCATCAAAGGATAATGGTGTGACCTTTACACCTTAAACAATAGCTGGTTCGAATGACAAATAGGTGTTGAATTACAAAAGCCGTAAAATTGATGTAAACAAACAGTCGCGTGACGGATTCTGCTGCCGCTTTCTCAACGTTTGTGAGCTCCTCAAAGGGGAATCATAGTTGCAGCCAAGACATTATCATCAAGACAATCCTAGAGACCACTTTCTTGATAGATATGAAAGTGAACCTGTGTTGCAGGTGTCACTGTGTGCGATAAAATCATGAAATGATGAAACGCATGCAAAACTGTGTGCGCTTTTACTACTTCACAAGCTGATTCTAAGTTCATATCGTTCCCATCGTTGTTGCATCAAAGTTTGTACAGCTTTTCCTTATGTCTTGTCGCTGTTATTGCGATAAACAATTAAATGACGTCATCGTGGAAAAAGTGACGTCATTTACTGTTTTCGCTTAATAAAACCGCTGCTTAATAAAACCACTTTAACCTGGTCCGAAGGTGGTTTTATTAAGCGGCGACCACTGTACCAGAAGTCTAAGTGATCTTAACCCACGTCCTGCGGTCGTCCGGAAATTTTGAACAGCCCCTTCCTGCGGCGTTATTTTGCATTTTTCATGTTGTGTTTTTAAAAATTTATAAAAAATCAATCCAGGAGCCAACCAAGCAGCTCAATATTTTGAAAAACAATCTATAATAACTGGAGAAGATAAAACACAGGTCTAGAAATATCGACGTGGCAGAGTAACTAATTGATTGCGAATCAAAATCACAACACACTGAGCGAATGAAATCGAATTTTTAACAAACAACGGCAACCTTGAACACAAAAACGATAAGATCTTCAAGGGAAAGCTCTCCTTAACACCACTAGGCCAATCACAAGAATTAATATCACAGGAATACAAAGAGAAGCGATATAAAATTAATATAAAAGCAACATAAAATTTCAAAACGATATAAAATGTCGGTACTGAACTAAGATAAGCCTACTGAGTTCCACTCACCCACTCCAAATAGTCCAAGTGGTATCGCCTTCAACTGGATTGGGGAAGGTCTTATAAACCCTGCCTTCTCCAGTCCCAGTTGGATTTCCTTTTTAATGAAAAACGATTTGAATGTAATGTCTCCTTCTACCTCTATATCTTTCGTTCGCACTTTTCCTTCCTTTCCGTGGTAATTGGAACATTTCTCCTCCATCTTCTTTGCAAGCTGCTCAGTATTTGCAGCGCCATAATCTAATCTCAGTTTCAACTCAGCAGCCTCATTCCCACGCCGGACCTTTGATGCTGTGTTCTTCACTGGTCCGGCACTGGTCAATCAATGGACACTTCCTTTCCGACAACATGAGATATGCCAAAGCTAGTTTCAAAACAAAATATTTCATGAAGATTAACGGAACGGAACTAATTTTCCCTTTGCGAAGTTATTTCACAAATCTGCTCAAAGTTCTGAACAGTATCAGTGATGAACATGCTAAAGGGGTGTGCCAAGGGGTGGGGTAGGCCACTGGACACCCCTCGTCTTATAAATAAATGTTCAAACGGCTGAACTAGTGAACTTTGCAGTTATTAAAGATCATGGAAGCTGCATATTTATGCGGATTTTCTCAACTATAATAAATAAATCAATTTTCTGACATTATTTTGCTTCTGTATGCACAGTACTGTACAGTATATACAGTACTGCATGTCCCATACACTTCACAAATTTAAATGAACCGATATTTAACAACTCATGAAATTACTCGTGGGATTTTTCCAAAGGCGTAGAGCAATTTTCTATTATCTTCAATTCTGTTCTTGTAAGTTCAATGATGTTGCACATAGCCTATAGCTTTGGTTGACAACAGCTCGTGCGGGTCAACAGGCGTCAGATTGTGTAGGTGCAAATAACAGAGTTTTTAATTATATTGCCTTTGTTTTTCTGGATTTTCTGAAAATCAGGATGCTTTGAATCTCTAGTTTCGATTGATTCTGGTCGTCTGCCAGCAATAATGGGGCTCAATATTGCCTGTTAAAAGTCACAGCAACAAAATATCCTTTCGTGATAAGTACTAGAGGATCAAATTATCCAAAATGTTGACCTTGTTTTACCAATATCCATGAAGATACAACATGGATTTATCTGGCATTGCCCCCAATGCCCCCTTACGATGAAATTACGTGTACATTATTTCCAGACGTTTTTCTCTCCACATCTTAGGCCATACTGCAATGATTAGTTTAACCTTTATCATTCCTCTGCAGGTTTGCTTTGTAATTCCACTGTTCTGCTTGCTAAATGTTTGGCTACTCTTGGAAGCTAACATGTTTGAATGCTGATGAAATCCTTAGCAACATTGACATTGTAGCATGGAAACAGCATAGAAGCTGGCTATTGCTAGCTCACTGATACGGCCAGGCTTAATGTTCAGCATTGAAAACCATTAGGATAGCCAACTATTCCTTTTAGAGTGGTAAAAATGCAAGCATATTCACATTTTGAGGAGAAATTTTGTAAAATCACAATCCAGTGTTATAAAACTTTTGTCATTGTGTACGGCTGGGAGACATTGACCACGACAAGCATAGCTATGGACGACATATCATGACGAAGACATTAACAGAACTAAAAGGCATACAGTGTTTCAAGGTAACGACATAACAGCATGATATTATTAACACCAATAAGGGGATTAACATGAGGAGCACAATACATATAACGACGACCAGAAACATGACCACCAATAGCCATGACGACAAGGACAGCCATACAACACCATACCATTGTAGAAACTTTATCAAAACAAACGAGTTTTACAAATGCTAACCATCTACAGCAGTTGAATGTGCATGGGGGAAGAGTGTTTCCATTGGATATGTTTACAATGTAGGTGTATAAGCTTAATTTTAATACATTGAATTAGTATAATTAATTTAATTAAGCCATATTTATGAAATACAAATCAGTTGTATGCTACTATATACCCTTACAGACATGTTGATACTGGAAAAAATCATGCATTACAGCATAGTATTTAATGTACCCTCCTATGAAATGTATAACACCAGAAAAGCACACAGTACAATTAAAATATTTATATAAACAAATTAATAATGTAATGGTTGATATTCTTGGCTGAAATTGTTGTTAGATTTGCCAAGTGAGAAAATTGTTTGTTTCCTTGACGACAGTTTCTTTGTTGTGTTTACCCAATGAACAGGCATGGCTCCACCCTCAGATACGTCAACAACGTTAATGGCAGACGTGAAATATCGAATTATGACGCTATCAATTTCATTTAATCTGCTACGAATTTGTAAATAACTTATTTACTGAAGTATCAGGACTATTTTTCAACTCAATGTAAAATAACAGGCAGTTTCTTTCTTAGACTTCATCTATATTTTCCCTTTCTGCATGCTAAACAGAAAAATATAGGAACAATTGCAAGGCATTCTACACGCAAGAGGTTTTCTTACGATGTGTGTCTAATTTTCTTATTTCACTTATTACTTACGTCGACGTTTAGGCTGTGTAGGACTGCATGTCAAGTTTTGAAACGAGGGTAAATTTACAGTGCAAATGCACATGGTATAGAATTTGTGAACATTTCTATGGAAATAGAAAACGATAGAGGAGAAGAAACGTGCTTCGATGAGTTCAATCTTGGCAAATTTCCCAATAATTTTCCTCACAGCCAATAAATCTGACGCAATTTTAACAACCAAATATGGCTTCTGTAGTGGGCTCTTTCGCTGATCCTGAGAGATCTGGCCTGCTATTGATAGAGTCTCATAAATTACAAACAGCAAAAGCCCTTGACATAGAAGAAGAGCAGACTGATTAACGTATATTATAACATATCACTATCTATCTGTAGACTATAAAAAAGCGATCAGTAGATGTCTCTTTGTTATTGTATTGCTCAGAAAGAGAGCTAAAGGTATATCGACTGGTTGAAGGCCATTGGCATCACTTTTCCATATTTCTGGAATTGCAATGCTTCTGCTCGTTGTCATATTTCTTTCCGCGTGATGTTAGCATCACAACAAGTTCAAATGAATGCCTCTTCAAAATATGCAAGAACAAGCCCTTTATTCTGTCCCGAAGCCCTGGCTTCAGATATGGAAACGAAACCAACCATCAAGTCCAACATTTCTGTGTCGATAGCGTTGCCTAGCAACAATGCATTTTGCTTCATTCATTGTCAGTGTTGATATTATCGAGATTTGATGTCTATTTGATTAAATACGCTCTTAATTATAGCATTTTATGTATGCCTATGGAATTTTAGCAAAATATATTACTTTATAGGCTTCTCCCTAGTATTGAGTCAAAACTAGCACCCTTGTACACAGGTATGTATGACCTTACCGTCGCTACACGCCCAGCATTGTCCCCCTTCGTATTGTATGCTGCATGCAATACAATTCAAGCGAAATACACACAGGAAGGCTGCCGTCATTTGAATCACATAGATCTCAACCGAGGAACGAATAATTGCTCAGATAAAATTAAACAGTACGACGTGAATGTTTACATTTTATAACTTGTTGTTTACAATGCCAGTCATATCTTCCTGTATTAATAGCTACTGTATATACGCCGAATCTCTGATTCACGTTTCAGAATTGTGAAGCTGCGTGCAAGAGTCTGATTATCCACGCGGCAAGAATAAGGAAACAGATGGTTGCCTAGCAGCACGACAGACAATAACAACAGACTATGGAGACTGAAGCAATAGTCTGAAGGCGTTCGCAGTTTAGTCCCTTTTGTGTTATGCATTGGATGGGGGCGTTATGCCACACAACATACATTTTTTGCAAATTATTAGTTTCGAATCCATTTGCTTGCATCTCAAAGAAACAAAGCAACCTGATATTCAATCTGTCTGGACTTGGCTAGGGTCCGAAATGAGATTGGGTCTGCTCTTTAATAGAAAATCTTTCCTAACTGAAAACGACGCATGTTCTCAAGAAAAGTTCACTTCAAGAATTAACTATGCAGGAATGGATGTACTATTCAGACACTGAGAGCTACAGTCCTTGTGTCACTATACTCAAAACATGCATGCAGCAAGATAAGTCCTTTGTTGATTACTATATCCCATGTTGGCTGTCTGGAAATGAAAGTCGTTTTCTCTGGCTAGATATTGCTTTTATGACAATACGTAAATAGCTGAGCTTGCTTTTGCTTTCTAATAATGATGGTCGTTAGCTTTTTGTCGATTAGACGTCAACATATCAATATCTTAGGATGTCAATATTTTTATCTGGGCCACGTACGGTTATTGACGACTCTTTATGAGCAACGAACCTACCAAATTCAATACCATAGAGCACAATAACATTTTCGTAGGTGGAAGATGCGTTTTCGTAGGTTGAAGATGATTAATTACACAGTAATCAACGTAGGTTCAAAGCTGCTAGCTTTTTGGTTATGTGCAAATGATTTAATGATATTACAAAGCAAATATTCAGTGCTTAAAGATCACGCTATTAATCCCAGTGTCTCGACATTATAAAGCTAGCGTCTTAAACTTTTAAAATCAAGCTCATGCATTTCGGTATAATAATGATAGTATGCGAGCTGATTTCTGCCATAGTTGTTAACATGAGGAAATGGCTTTGTTTGAAATGCATCAATCGTATTCTCTTATCTACGATATGATTGACAATGCTCTTGGCTCTTAAAATTGTACATTTACGCCCAAGATCACGTGCTGGAAAACACTTGAATTCCTAGCAGCCTAGCAACAATTTGTCAAATTAAAACATCTAGTCATTAGACCGTGTGGGAGTTTATGCGCTTTGAATATTCGTCATTCCTTATTTCGCAAGTGCATGCACAGTCAAAATGGGCCAATGGCCAAATCTACAATAGGTAGTGTGCCATATTTGGTCTTTACTAAACACGGAGAGAAGATATAATATACTGTAGTAATGCGCCTTGGTTTGGTCAACCATTGTTACAGATTTACAAGTGATGACGCTAAAATTTATTCAGCCTTCTTTGAAAGACACGTGCAGTGGCAAGATCAGTACTTCGTAATGTCGGTTTTATATCTAGTTGAAAAATTACTTTTACATCGTAACTGGGCGTAAATGTTATGAAATAAGGAATCAGTGTAAAACCTCAACAATCCGCAGTCTGGCTTTGAAGTTAAATCTCAACGGTGCGTTTGGAATCAGAAACAACGATGAAAATAACTCTATACTACAAAATCTCATGGCATCCCTTCTGTTGGTTGCTACCAATGCTTTGCAATGTATACTGTTATGTCTGAGAAAACGGCTGAGTTAAATTCTAGTATAACGAAAATCATTGATATTCGTCCCCATTCAACATACTGTAATGACTGATTATACAAAGAATGATTCTTGTGGACTTGTATAGAAAAATATAACTTGATGCATTTTAAAATCCTTCGAACATTTCATCAATCTTTGAGGTTTTTCTGTCATCGTCGGGATATCATTTTTCAAGATAACTTTTATCTCCATGTGCTAGCATCGACAGTGGCAACTTTAGGAGCATAAAACAGGCAGGAAAGCATTTCTCCACCCAAAAATCAGTTCATCTGAAGGACAGCAATTTACCAATCAGCTTGCTTTCAAGTTGTATTATAGCTGCAATATTGATTACAAACATCTTTCATACGGAAATTGTCTTGACAATAGCTTAATAACGCGCCAAATTATAAGCACAATTGACAACATGTGCGGCCGTTACACGGGCGTCGTGAGACAATATATCTGACTTTCTAAGTTTACTTTGGTCTCTTTTCAGGAGCTTCAAAATATTGTATTAATACTTCTGTCTACGTGTCCTCGCTTATAATATACCGTTCTTATTCCAAAAGAAGTTATAGAAAAATATTACGGTGTTTTTCGACACGTTTTCGCTTCTAAATTAATGAGTGTTGTAGTTTCTGGCTTACAATGAGGACAAGTATTCTTGCATTTGATTTAAGAATATAATATTTGAAAGTGAGAATTTTGCTCTCAAATTAATAGCTGTGTCTTTGCAGTGAATACGTTGATATAATGACTGAAAACCATTAAATATTTAGTGACATCTGCCTCTTTGATCTGGTAAATTCCGGGGGTAAATTACATATTTTCTGCTGCTGCACATGTATGGCCTACAGTATACTCTTCTGTGGATGAACGGCGAAAGAAAATGAGGGAAGTTTTACAAATTCCGCTACTCTCGTTGAGAGGTCTGGCTCCCTTGTCTGGAACTTTTGCTTGGACTCTCGGAGCCACCTCTGCACCGTTGGTAATTGAGTAATACAGCGCGATACATCAAGTTCCTTATCGCCACCAGGGCAGCAACAATCTGCAGCCCCTGCTGGGATTCGAACCCTGCACCCGGGAAACGAATGTCAGCGTCCTTGCCTCTGACTCTGATTCATCAGGCCGCTTTAAACTACATAATAAATTACTGCATCGTGCCTTTCATATTAGGAGAATTTCAAAGTGGCAAATCACGGTGTCGCGTATTGGATGTACTCCATTGGAATGCCGATGCGAGTAATCCTATGCCAGGGCATGAATAGCTTTTCTCTTCACAAAAGTCCGGCAGTGGCTATTTTAATATTTAATTAGTATTTACTATCCAAACTCCATGGAACGTACGTATTTGAAAGGAGCAATACTTCAGCCCACGAGTCTATTAATCGGAGGGATTCTCATGCGTCTATAGATGATACGAAGCGACAAATGGTGGCATTATCATGTGGAAATTGGTACGTTGTGGCATGCTTTCGGGTTATTAATTAATTTTAGATAATTTCCTCAGTAATTTTAAACATAATTACGGTTTGTCGACATACTTCCAGTGAGCTGTCTGACGAATCCCAGAACCAGGTAAAGTATGAACGAGATCTGTTTTCTTATCAAAACGTTCAAAACCATGACGAAACAGTAATCTTCTATCCCCCTTCATCGTGTTTTGATTCCAATGTTTAAAATGTTTTACAGGCCAAAGTAAAAAGCAGCTGCCGTGAACTGATATTGTTCAGAATTAATAGTTGCCCTGATAAGGGTTTTGTTTCAAATTAATGACCTTTCTTTCTTGACTTTCCAAGCTGTTCTCCTTTCTTTTACAGACACTGCCAAAAATCGTTAATCATGCAAAGCGATCGACAGTTTCCGCAGAATAACTGCTGTAACTTGTGAATCGTGATCCTTTAACACGCGCTTAAGACAACACTACATTTGTTAATTGTTGCCTTGGTCGTATAAAATAGGTAATCCCTGCTTATTTCAACCAGAGAATTAAAGACTTCTCTGTACATTAATTAACATGAAACCATCTCTGTATTTGTATGTGATTATCCCCGATGTTTGAAATACTTTCATGGTCGCACACTTCATTTTAGTCAAACAGCGGATCATAAATATATCTGTTACATAGAAAATAACTATAATATGATGTTCAGCCAACGATCTCTCATGGCCAGTCGAACGTATAGGCAAATGTGTCTCTGGTACAGATGTACTCGTAGTTTTTCTAGCCAAATACTGTACATGTCCAAGCTTTTACTTTTTAAGAAGATTCAGAGCTACGTGGGCATGGCCACTCATAGCATACAAATTTTTTCAAGTTTTTATTCCAATTGTCCCAATTTTTGTAACCATTGGTAGGCCTCAGGATAGTGTTAGGTTGCAGACAAGGTCTAGGCAAGGTCATTTTTGACGCCGTTTGTATTAAAGTTTATTCCTCTCATAGCATGAACTCATTCAAATTAGCTAGAGCCTAGAGGTTTTCACTTTTAATACTTGAATCAGACTTGTAATAAGCTATGGCATGTAGTCTATAACCAAACGACATAAATAATATTTGGATTTCCAAATTCAATTGAATTTTATTGTCGCTCACTTAAACTTGTAAAGTGTCAGGGAACGCAATATCTCTTCATTCAACTATTAAGATTACCCCGCTATAACGGTTCAGCGCGAATATATTGCTGGGGGAGGTGGGCGCTGCTGGCTAAAACTGAATCCCCATATTGCCTCTCTTTCTCCATCCAACTTTCTTTTGTTCTCTCAATCAGCTCAATAGACGTGTTTACAACTTCGCAGGTTTCGAAACCACTGCAGAAATTACCACAGTAATATACTTAAATTCAGAAAACTTAAGAGTATTCCATCAACGTGACATGCCCTTTCATCCATTCCCTTCTTGTGTGGCCACTTGGCATGCAAGCGTAGAAAATGACCTCTTAACATGCCTCTTGATGAATGCCACATTGGTTGCCTGATTGTTTAAGAGGACGAGGCTTTCTTGCGGCAATCGTTAAACCATAGTTAAGCGAACAATCAATGAACGAGACCTCTAATGCAGACAACTGCATTCTACAACAAATGAATGGGTAAACGATTGTAAGAGACAAAGCATTGGCTCTCCAAAGTCGTTGTCGTTTATCCGTTTTGGCTGTTCACTGAAATCGGTTGCCATGGATAACCATCGCATCTTTTGTCTTCTGGTCGGACAGAGACGAGACGAGCAGTTTAGTGTAATTTGCACAGTTGAATTTAGGAAATTGCAGCTTTGAACAATCAAATAGGAATTTTCTCCAAAGCATCCCCTATTAAGTTCATTGACAATAGCAATAAGTGCCGAAGGTGTTAATTGTCAATAGAGTCGTTATCTGCTGCCGCAGTTGTAGCAGGTGAAATTGCACTCACTGCTTTCCAAATTGATTTTCCAGTATATTTAGCAATTCCACAGAAAAAGCCATCTCCCGCCTTTCGCAAATTATCATAATCCTGAATGAAAATATAGAATTCCACAACATAATTGCTGTACTTTCAAAACATCAGGCAGCTGATACCATTTACAAGCTTGATCGTATAAGATCATCGCGTCTCTTTCAAGTTCAATCTGTCAATGGCACTACAAACTCCTCACTCTTATACACAGCTGTGAAATATATAAATTATTTTATTGTTGACCGGTCGCCCGCTGTCAAGCTAAATATGTTAAGCTGTTTTTATAAAAGATCGTTCTCGTAAACTCTGCAATCTAGATTCTATATTTACAATGCTCAAAGTCCATGACATAATTATACATACATATAGTCTATCTCGTATATACTCTATAAAAATCTAGGATTAGAAGATGGCGAGAAGATCTGCTAGATAAAGGGATGGCAGCTCTAATCAGTTCTCCTTTGAATGAGCCAGTGAAAGCCTGAATGATTGGAGTTTGAGTGGCTAACGACATGTAACGAGGATCTCATCACACGTTCACTCATCTGAGACGAGTTTGATCCACAAACGCAAACTTCTCTTGTATTTGAAGGCAGTTTTTCTGTGCCAAACGATTCCATCGTCTGCTTCAGCAAAATCCATGATAATGGTAACATCATTTCATTTCATATGTACTTGTATTCTAGAAGCATCGATTGTCGCATGTAGATATTCAAAAGAAGAAGCAAGTCACTTCTAGTTTGTTCGTCTTCTTCGCAGACCGCCATGCGCCTTTGCTGTAGTCTGGCAGTGTTCACATTGGGTTCGTCGTCAGACTGCTCCAGACTCTCAGATTTTGTGGACGCCTTTCTGTCTCTGTAAGAAGTTTCCATTACTTTGTAGACATCTTCAATTCTAACGTTCAGCGCTTTCAACGGTAAATCTTCGGCTTCATCCTTCGAATACGCTGTGGTGGAACTTGGATTGGGTTTGGGACTCTTTTTCCGAAGTCCAAAGCACTGTTTCATTGCACGAAGTGCTGGTTTGTAGTTCGCAGTCCGGCCTTGTTTATGATGATCTGATAAGATATTTCTCCTTTCTTCGTTCTCAAATCTCCTGGAATGGTTGCACGACATTTTCCAGTGATGAGCAACGCAGTTTGTCCTCGCGCACACAGCTCTGACAGCAAATGACGAGTCAGTGACGCCACAGCGGTTCTTTTCAACGGTGATTTGCAAAATCACAACGCTTGAGCTGGTTGGCCAACAAAGAGCTGCTCTTCGAAGACAACTCTCCACAGAAATCCTATTGAAATGAGAAACACACCTTTGAGTAGACCACCAATGGAAGTCATTCACTGAATTAAACGTGTTTTGGTGGCGAACTACGTCCAGCTGCTGTTGAGTTCTGAGCTCGACGAACACCAACACCGTTGCACATCCACAACGGTATGATTGCGAAGTGTAATACGCACTTTATATATGCATTAACCCTGTTGACACGAAACCAGGGCAAACACGCGTGAGTGACGCAATTGAACAATGCCCCACCAGCAGAGATTATCCGCATATCAACCACCGCCCAGTGTTGCATTCAACAGTCGACCAATAACGTCCTGCCTATTCTATTGCTCCCATGATATCGCATAAACGCCTCGCAATGCAGAGGTCTCAGGTCGCAATTTGCACACTTTCGTACAAGATCTCAAGCCTAACGCTTCGACGTGTAGCGTACATTACGATTATATAGACGGTTGCTGAGGTGTAATTAATAATTGTACTAATAGCTACGCAGGTTCCAATCACGGTTCTTGACTTGGCACAACTGCCTCTTACACTATCTGCCAAGAGCAGTCGAATGCAATCTGTCCCCCGCTGCTAATAACTTTCACCGTGACAAGATGGAAAAGATGACGCAGGTTGATTGCCAGAAACACCACTGTCTATCTTTTACCAAAATCTTCGTTTAAACACGAAACTCCCTTAATATCTATTTTAATGGCATTTCTAATTGAACTGGGACCAATGCACAGATTAGTGAAAACACGCCTAGTTTTGCCATTGTCGTTGGGAAACACTACGATAAAATGCTACATATTTTATTCATGTAAATTTTATTGTAATCAAGATTTTCTGCTTATTTTGGGCACCATTCATGAAAGCTTTATTGTATCTCCTGGTAACTATCGACCTAATCAATAAAGCAAATGCTCGACCAGCAACTGCTTCGATCACGTTCAATATTTCTCATCATTAATTAATACACTGATCTATTTTTAGCAAAATTGAGACATTATTTTATCACTTTGAGCACGATTCAAGAATAACAGTCTCCAAGACCTGGCTTTAAAAGTCAAAAAGTTATTTAAATGATCAATATAATAGCTTTGAAAATTTCTTCAAAATTATATTTTGTTGTAATTAGCTGCTCGTGCCTCTTTGATTTGCCATTTCCCTGGGTAGAATCGATATTGGTTCGGTTTTGTCTACGTCGGTCAGTCCTACAAACTCAGCAGTGGTAAGCTGAATAGTACAAGAGGGAGCCAATAACCTGAAAAAATAAGCATCAAATATGGCAAGGAATTTCTCATATTGAGGTAGAATCTTGGGCAGGACTCTCAGCGGTTGAAATGATTGCACAAGTGTTTAAATTCCTGTGCATTTGTCGCTTTCTCTGATCGCATAAACCTCAGAAGTCATTCTTTTGAGAATCCTTCCCGCCTTGACATTCCTGCCATATCCCAAAACAGTCAATCAATAGGACAACAGGAAAGCGCTTCCAAATAAGTCAACGTTCGCTCAATCAAAACAAGTAAACTTCTGTTCATCAGACAATACAAAATGTTCAATGCTTTGCGTCACAGGCAGGTAGCTTCGCAAAATCCAACAAGTGGTTTCGTTCACGTCCAGTTTGCACGTCACGAACTAACATCAAAGTTTCGCATTGATAAAATAATCTGCCGTTTATATAACATATTTTTTAAATAGAAGAATAAAATATAGTTCACTTACGAAACTTCTAAGATTAAATTGTATGCAATAGTTACAGCACAACTTCGCGGAGAAACCTTTTAGTCCCCGCTTTAGCGACGGAGCTCTCATTTGAAGTGCTTTCTATTTCTAGACCCTACTGTATATTACTAACTAAAATAATTAGTTATTTTTAAAAATTGCATCAATAATGCAGAATTCAACGTTTGCTGATAGCAGCATACTGTATGTAAAATAGCAGCATTGCGATATAATTTATTATCTCACTGCTTTTTTCCTTAGGCCTTAAAGCAATGGCAAATTATTCGTGAAAAAGTGTAAGAGATCTTTAAATAAGTAATAATAATATTTATTATTATTATTACTATTATAAGAATAAGAAATTGATTATTTATGTAGAATATTAAGCGATCATTCGCTGTTATTCATATGTCTCATGCGCCTACAGTAGAATACGTCGCTTATAGTATTTACTATTTAGATTTTAATTTTCGTCTTCTCATCACGCATCTCAGTATTGTTTATAAATTGTACAATGTACAGTATAATTTGAATTGCGGAATATGTGTTGACTTTCCAGGAGAAAGTTATAAATTTGATTTCAAGACCGCTGAGATTTTTCCAGAACTGTTTATGCAAGTTTTTATTTATTTATTGTCACGTTTAGAAAGAGTATGTGTTTTATAATGATTCCTCTCGTAGTAAACCAGAAAGGTTATCTGCTATGTAATTGATTGATTTGATATATTTTCTGTAATTTGGACACGAAAGGCAAATACAGGATATAAATATCACTTACATACTGTACAGCCTATAAAAGTTTACAGTATTTTACTACATTTTTTTGTCTAAACGATGTTTGAAACAAGACAATGTTGGCGCAGTGACAACATCATCAGGTAGATCGTTTTACCATGGGACCACACGGGAGCAAAAGAAGTTCTAATATTGAACAAAAATCACGCGTTTGTGGAACTTAAACCCTTACCATCTTGTCGTGTAAGAAAATTTTCTTTGCATTTCGATCTTCATATGGCCTTGCATGTTGTCACAAAATGGAATAAAATGATATAACAGGTATTCGTAGTAAACATAGTAGTAACATGTAATACCGTACTATACTACATAGTATGCTATAGCATAGCAACATAGTGACATGGTATGCCTATAATAAACATAGTACAGTAGATTAATAATGCAATTTAAAAGCTGTACCAATAAATACCAATTTTCAATTAACAAGCTCTAGGTAAAAATATACAATCAGGCTAACAGTTAAAATTTCACGAAAACCACTCAAGTTGGCTAATTTTCCATATCATGACGCAGCATTCTCTCATTGAATAGCAATTCCCTGTTTGATTTTAGAAAGACGATTAGACATTCTTACTAATTATTTGTAAATATGTCATTACTAAAATCGTGTGGCAAAGCAGTAGCTCGAATTGATAACAATAAGCTAAAACAATGTAATGCATTATAACGACATTTCTAATATTATGAGTCTACAATACAATAAAATCGCAGTCACGTTCTGCCTATTCGAAAAAGACACAATACAGTATTACCATAAATAAATTAACGTATGATATTTACAAATTAAAAATTTCTTTCAATTGATGGCAAATTACACATAATTTGCTATCTGTGAACTTGAGGCAAGCAAAACGCATTGTAGGCTTAATAGCAACTCCAGTGATCCTCCTATCTCGATTTGCCATCAAGATGATTGTAAAAGACAAGCTACTGCTTAGCCTACATTCATATCATACGATTTAGTAATGACTTACTTACAAATTATAAGTAAGATTAACTTATCAGCTTAGTGAAATCAAACATCCAAGGTCATACGAAGATCAGAAGGCAAACAAACGTTCTTGCACAATAAGATGATAAGATGCTGTATTTTGAAAACTTAATTTAATTTTAAAGTGACCTTTGTATAAAAACGTCTACTCCTCATCAATCTGTTAACCGAATTATCGATTGCTGGGGAATGCGCTATACCAGAGTCATCAAAGACGACAAGATCAACTCAAGCATCCGCGAAATATCCATGGAGGAGCTTGACTTTAGATCATCAATAGCCTTTACAACCACAACGGAAATGTTTAGCTAATTGCATATTCAACATTGTATACATGGTAGTAAATCTCCAAGAATAATAAAATCTCCGTGCCATGATGTATGTTTATAAATTATAATATATCGTAAATTGCAGATAGTGGTGATAAGAACAACGCAGCAATTCGCGGAGATAAGATGACGATAATGCTAAGCCAAATGTAACAAAATTGTATTTCAATAATACTTGAAATAATACTATGCATGTGGTAAGTATCCAGCCGTTCTCGGTCAGGTATGTTCCATTCTGCCAGTCCGGCACTGAGGTACAAACAATGCCGCATAACAAAAATAATTGTTAAATCGTACACAACATGAACGGAACATAATAACTTGCAATGCCTGAATACTGTGACCTTGTCTGTTTTTGACGTACTGTATAAATAGTACGATTTATAGTTGTATTTAAGTTCTGCTGGTGGTTACTGTGTAAATGCTTTCTTTCTTTTGCCAATCATCATCATTTGATCGATAAGCAGTTAAACACTTGTATACATGTTTGATTTGTGATGAGGTTATTGTAAAAAGTGGGTTGACTTTTGAAAAAGAAATTCATTCCAGTATACATAAGAGGTTCATGGGACGTATAATAATAAGGAATAAGCAATGGAATAATGATAATGATTAGGTTAACTGCATGGAATGGCTTTATATAATGGTTATGATTGACAAGCGGAAGCAACTGTACGAATACAACATGGCGCCGTGATGTTTGACGTCTGAACCTTTGTGTACTGGGGAACACACCAGAGAGAAGACTAGGAATTATTTTGTGTTACATGTAATCGAGGCTAAGAATAAGAAGAGGCTATAGGAATATACAGTAATTATTGCTCATATCCTCATAATGTCCTGTAACTATCATGATTGCTACAGGACCAATTGATATCCTAAAATGTATCGGGACGTCGTGCATTTAATGAATGATCGTAAAAATCAGTACAGTATACAGTACAGTATATTGTGGAACCTGGTTTATACCACAGGCTATTCTATTGAGCACATACAAACATCGTAAAGGAATCAATAGACCTACTGATAAGCAGAATATACTGTTTTGATAACTCAAATAATGATTTATTTCCGGCAATATTTGCAACACTGAAGTTAAATAATACAGTTAGGCTTACATGCTTTATAAACATCATCAAGAATTTGCATTGTAAATCTAAAATACTAACCCACATACTTCTAAATTAGTAAATTTGGTTATAGTTAGATATGTCATCCTTAGTTAGTCTTGCAGCGATTGGAGGTGACGATTTAGTTTCCGAGAATCTGATCATGAGAAAGAATGGCGTAGGAAACCGTTGCCGACGAAAGAGGCATCACTTCCAGTCCAATGATGTGCTGCTTCAAGGGATTTTGAAATTATTTATAATCCACCCTATCGTAGCTGCCACCTGTCTTGAGCGAACACCTTCAAGTGGGCCCTTAGAGATACAAACGCTTAAGCAATGCACTTTACCTGTCTTAAGTGGCCATCTGCGTCAAGAGACCAGATGCATTAACAGACTGCTTCCATTAACATTAAGCTAATTTAGTCGATTTCTCATAAAAATTTCTTTCGGCTAATTTTTATTATATTAAATGATTTCTCGTTTTTGACCGGCTTTTTATTGATATGTGCTGTACTGTACAGTATATAGATTGAACCAACTTATAACTATTGTATACTGCTTAACATTTTTGGATATTGAGAAAGCAGAATTAACGCTGTGTTTCATTTATTAATTAATTTATTATGATGGTTCTATCTGTTCACTTGTTGATTGTGAGCCTCAATTCATTTTCTAGCAGAGACTGCAGTCTACGTGTTCTTTTGAACGAGCTTCTTGCCTCTTCCAGTTAAAACTCTACGAGAATTAACACTATGACTGTATACTGTAGATTAAGTTGCTGCATCCTGTATAATTATAATAATATTTGATCTTCGCTTCTTTATGCATTTGCATCAAATGTTGCAGCAAAACTGCAACAAATGATTGCCCACGGTGTCAAGTGACCGCAAGATGTGTTGTCACGCTAGTGTACGTTTGTTTTGCAAGATCATTTCACTATTGTCTTTATTTTAAACTGTTTAATCTGTTGATCTTTCGATTCACGTGCCTCAAAACAGCGGTAAATTCAAACTAGCTCGAGCGATCTCGCCGCTTCGAAATCGAATTGCGAACGTTCGAACACACTCTTTGTTTGCATATCGAATTTCCATCGCATGAATTTGCACTTGCCAGTTTGTTGCCGCGAAGAGCGATAACTGGACACGATGGTGTTTAAACTACGAGAAAAATGAGCTGGGCGAAGGACGAATGGAAGGTGGATCTTCCACAGAATGTACTCGGAGAGATCTCAGATCTGGAGAGCAGAGTGGAGCTGTTACTCGAAGACAAGAAATCACTTCAATTCAGAGTGGACTCGATGCAAGTACTCATTGATAACAAGAAACAAACTGAGCTGCATTTGCAATCACAAATCAACGAACTGCAAGCAAACGAGCAAAAGATTATCAATGATCTGCTGAGCAAGTCACAAGCCGTTGAGAAACTCGAGTCGACAAATAAAGCCTTGGAGCACGCTTCATCGCTTCTTGAAAGTCAGCTGGAAGCGGCAAACCAGAAACTCTCGAAGTCATTATCAGATAAACTCAAAGTTGAACAAGACCTGCTATCAAAACTGGAAGTTACTGAACGAAACGTTGATGAACTTTCCACGGAGAACAGGCAGCTGAAAGAACAGGAAATGTGTCTTTTGCAGCAAACAGAAGGTAAGAACAATTTGTTATAAAATTAATTCAAATTATAATTCATGAAATGGTATTTTATCGTAGGACTGTTATAGAATTCAACTTTAATAAATTAAATCATTATTATGTCATTCGTAAATTTGGATAAGGCAAAATTGCAGGAACGTTTTTCCTGCGCGTTTTTTGTTTATGATGGATTGTATCAATTTAGGCCTACGCATTTTTCTATTTCGGAATAATTCAACTTTGATTTGTTGTGTTTTCATCTTACAGTGTTTAAGAACCAGAGAGAGAATCTTGCTTGTGCTGAGAAATTGGCACTTTCAACGACTGCAGAGAACAGGCGCTTGCAGGAAAAGATTTCGTTGTTGACCAATGAATTTAGAGAAGCAAAGACAGAGTTGAAAACCGAGAAAGAAAAGTCTATTTCTGTTGTGGAAAATCGAAAGCAGACACTACGCGAATGCTCGCCTCCAGCGACTACTCCTGACAAAAAAGAAAGGCAAGATATCAAAGAAAATGAAACAGACAGCGGAGGACACCAAAGCAAGAGTTGGAATTTGGACATTTTCCACTTTAGGAAGAGAGTGTCGGAGTTAGAAAACAAAAACGCTGATCTTCTAAGATGCCTTGAAAACAACAAGAGGAATGTGAGATCGCTTACACAAAGCTACGAGGATAAAATGTCCCCCAAAACTGTAAGTGACGCTCATCAGACAGCATTATTTCAATTGCAGTGAGATTCAAGGTGCCTAGCGTTAGGACTATAGTATAAGCTTTTACGGCGAATTCAATGCTGTCATTTGTGGAAGCCGAGTCTAGTGTATTCGGTCATTTATAATTGGCGGGCTGCATGAAACAGTTTCATAGAAGAAACAAAAAACACAAATCTGAATGTAAAGCAATTTAGGTTTCGTCGCGATCTACCTATAAAATCTCAATTGAATTATATCACCCACCGCAATAGTAGTCAGTAGCGGATATTAGGGAGTTGTAGGCAAAAAAATCGTAATAAATTTATATGGCAAGAAAGAAATCATACATTAGTGGACAATGGTTGCAGTGTTTTTATCCTGATAACATCAACAATCTATAAAGACAAACTTTCCTAAAAGTAAATTAACTTTAACTAATAAAAACTATGCATGTCAATAGCTACCTATAAAATCTACAGAATCTATAAAATCTTTATCCTGATTGTATTGTCAATTCCCACTTTTCGAATCTCTCTAACATCGCATTATACGGTTAAATTGCTTAGTACCGTATAACAATTTTAGTCGATCCGAACATAACATAATGTGTTTCTTGCTGTAACCAAACTTTGACATACACAACACTAAGAGTACTCAACACCGCGACCGAAGTGACAAGTAATAGTAAGTCAAAATATTTAATTTCAACACGTTATTTGGACTACCCGGACCCTGCTACGTTGGGCAAAAGCAGGCGTGGCAGCACAGGTGGACTGGGGACGAGTCAGACACAATCGATTTAAGTGATCATTTTTGATGCGAGAAACACACTTACGGTATCATACATGCTGGACATGTACTCCCGTAGAGCAACATATAACGTGACAAAATGAGACTAGCTTCCAAGACGCGTTCTCTCTATTTCCTGATCGTTTCGGGGCACATTACCCTGCGGCCAGCGCAGTAATTAAGAATACCTTGTTTTCTATCTAATCCGTAACGTCACACTTGTAGGACTGTCCCCCAAAAGGTTTAGAACTGAAGCTTCAACTGTGTGGAAAATGTCCTTTTCTGCAAGTTTCGCTCCATACCAAAAAGGTCAAAGCAATGATTGTGTCATGTCTGGCATCGTCCATCGGCTTGGTAAACCAAGAACGCGAGGTGTCCGACAGGGATGCAAGGGGCTTTGCTGTTATATGTATAGCGCCTGAACATGTATCAAGCCATGCTTAGTCTTCGTAATATTTTGCTAGCTGGTACATAGTCCGTTTATACAAATAGCTAACTAGTAGATGCGATCTGGATAATGCACATCGATAACATCAAGATCATTTTTATATATTGCCAAGGTGCTTCCAATTGTCATTGCAATGAACGAGAAGGACTAAATTCAATTGGATTTTCAACCTGAGTAGCATTCATTTGTAAACTCCTTGCAATAATGTGACTATTGTATAGTTGTCCAAGCCATGGTGTTGTTAAATCTCTCGTAGTTTCTCAAATTCGTACGTTGCCCAAAATCATGTTAAATGCACTCTCCTTCGGGAAAGGGGCGAAGCAAAACCAGTAGCTCTTTTGTTGATTGGGGATATGTGTAATCTTGTAGAGGACCACGAAAATTACACGATGCCTACTTTTTACGTTTCATCTGCACACTACGCCACTGAAGTTCTGATTTGGTCTAGTAGAGTAGCTAACATGATTGTTTTGTTTCTCAAAAATGCGAAAACTATTTCGCTAGGTTTAGAAAACTGCAGCGTTTATCAAACCTGCTTTAGCAAAACCAACGGTAAGCAGACTAATAACCATCTGGAACATTCTCTACAAAGTCTATGTGTCGTTTATTTATGTCGTACTTGGTTGATAATAATTTGACGCAGTATTACAAAGAATAGTAAAATCTGTCCCCCACCTAGTATGTTGTTGACACTGACTTTGTACGTCGAACATGGTCAAGTTGACCACTTTCCTCAAGCCTTTCATGATAATCAATAGCTAGCTCTCACTTCCGGTTTTCCTATGAATATTACTTATTATTTTTGCTATTAGCATTTCTGTTGCACGCTGAATGCGAGATGAGGGTTCTTTAAAAACATTATTGCCCATGTGAATTGTGTAAAGTTAATTGGAAAAATATTTCCCATTTTGCTGCTTATCCATTATTTCTTATTGAACATGTTTAGCTTTTTATAGGAAACATGTATAGTGATAATACCTGCTTTAAAAATTCCAAAAAATATATTAGCAATCAATACTGTATTGACTATTGAAGGTTGCAAGGCTAACAATTCAATAGTGTTTTGTCTTTAAGATTGTCACTACTGCGACCACGTACAAAATAGGGAATACATTCAGCTGTCTTCCAAATATTTATCCTATAAAAATCTGATAACAACACAACAATTGCACATTGTGATAAAATGCCACCATTACGAAAGTTGCTGCATTAGTATCCTTGGAATTATTCAATTAAAGATTTAACCTCATTACTCAGCACAGTGCCATCAAGGTATTCATGCTAGGGATGTTTGTTTCACGTGGAGGACTTCGGTGACAAGATGTCCTGCAATTTAGGAAATACTAGATTGTAGTGTGTTTCTCGTAATGCCTGACTTCGTCTATTTTCTTTGCTTCACAGGTAGCTCTCAGAAATATGAACTTGAATTCTTCTCCTTCTCTGGTTCCCTCTCGATGTCACAGCGATCCTACTTTGTACCCAAACCCATCACCTTTACCTGAAGAGGCCAAACAGAAAATCGAAACCGCCTCATGTCTGGAGGAATGTCGGAAGAGGCAGAAAGATCTGCAAGCAGAAATATCTCGTCTAAACGGTTTGCTTCTCGACAAAGAAAAATGTTGCAGCCAAGAGCATTTGTATGCATGTCTTCAAGACAGCAACGAAAAAGCAACGCGGAGACAAGACAGAGTACACTCTGAGAGCCATAGCGGACCACCAGAAAATACTGGCGGAAAAGACAGCAAACGTGAAGCCGAAAGCAGTGGCAATGATTGCGAATTTATAGTCAATCAAAAAGCTGCACCGGACCTTCACGCCAGTGACACAATGTGTGAGGCTGACGAGAAGGAGTCGGGTGGCAGCACACAGCAAGGCAATGTAGCTAGTAGCTTCTGTGATTGTCAAGCGGCGTGTTCAAACAACTCCTCGTCAAAAGACAAAGGAGAATACGTAGTCAGGAATACAACAGAAAGTGCCACTGATGCTCTACCAATTGCTTCTCAGGATTGTAAACAATCACAGACCGACTTCGTTGGCTGCGAAACAGGAACGGAATGCCACCTGGTAGTTCAACCATCTGACCACAAGTCATGCGAAGTGAACCTACCTGCAAAGAATAACATAGATACTCTAGCCATCGTTCAATCCTGCATTTCAAAGCTGAGTCGACTAGTCAGTGTATTGGGTAATCACAAGCTCGCAACACTTGATAATTCCAAATGCCCAAAAGATAGTGCAGCAGAGCTGACTGAAGAACTGCTTTGCGGCTCGTTGAAAAAGCTCCAGGACTTGATTGACGCTGCTTCAAGCTTGGCATCAGATTCAGCAGCAATATGTGGTGACGGATCTTCTCCTCAACCCCGTAAGTACAGCTGTTCGCAGAGCAGAAGAATAAGCGAATTAGCATCCAATTGGGAGAGGAAAGAAACATCAAAATCTGCTGTCATGGAACTTGCGCGAGAGAGAACGGACACAGACTGCAATCGTACAACAGAATCAAGTCCACTTTCACCAAACGCTAGAAGCTCAAGAGAGGCAGACTTCAAGCATGGTGTCAAATGCCGGCTGTTGTGGCAACAGCTGTGTGAGTCAAAGAGCATTATTAACTCATACGAAAAGGAGCTGCACCGCTTGAGAAGCAAAAGGAGCGAAGAGAAAGAGCTGTTTGATACCAAAAGTGTTGAAGCCGAACAAGCACAAATGGCCATGACGGAGATGAAGAAACTAGTCAGCAGTGAGTATCTGTGTCAGGAGAAGACCATCACTGATCTAGAAACGCAGGTTGTTGCCAAGTCAGAAGAAGTAAAAGAATCCAGAAAGACCATCCATTGCCTTAGATCTGACATTGAAATTCTGCAAAGTGAGAAACAAAACTACCACGACGGGATCAAGGCGAGTTTCGAGCGAATGGAACTGAGACAAATCAAATTTGAAAACTCAGTAGATTGCCTGCTACCGGTTCTCAAGAATGAGTTGCATCAGCTTGGAAATGGTATTTCTACTACATTAGAAGAGGCTCTTAAAGTATTTACATCCGTCAAAGAGAATGAATTTGCCTCTGCAGAGCACTCTGCTGATGGTTTAAAGGCTGCCGTCAATCTTGAGCACGTTACTCTGCGATCGCCGAGAAACCGCGGGCGCCGGCGCAATCGATCGCCGATCAAATGTGACGTCAGAGACGACCTTGCAGCTGGTAAAGACCTAGACGAGATACAATGCAGGGCAGAAAGAGCGCGAAACGGAATCGACGTGTTGTATACGAAGATCAGCCAGCTGGAAATTGAAAGGGATAGGCTGCAAGAAACATCTGAATTGCATCATGCCGATCTTGCTGTCAGAGATGCGACTGTGGGTGAACTTGAAATGAAACTTGGAGTTGCTCGGCAGAAAATTGAAGAACACGATTCAGCTTATCAATCTGAGCTAGAGAGTTTGAAAGTAGAGCAATTGGACGTTTACAAAGAATTTAAAGAGCTTTGTAATACGTTGAAGGTGAAAGAGGTCGAGCTGATAAACAGAAACAAAACAATTAAAGAATTAAAGTCATCATATGAGCACGAAAAAACAAGCAAGGCAAAACAGGAGGCGGAGTGGAATAAGATTGCTGCTGAAAGAGAAAAGGAACTCGCATCCTGCTCGAACATGCTGCATTCAAGAGAAAAAGACGTGGCTGAGCTTGTATCACGACTCAAGCGCTCCGAGCAATGTTTCTTAGATATGCACTCGAGACTAGCTTCAATAGATCAGTTATTCATAGAATGTAAGCGAAAGTGTCTTTATTGATAAAACCATTGTTTAGAATCTTGTAAAAAGAAAATCTAGTTTGAAAGGCTGGATTATTATGCCATATTGTAAGAATATAAGCATGGCGTTTTTCATTTTCGTCAGGTACGAGAACGTCTCATTCAATTTATTTACAGTATGTTAGGAAATTGAATAAACTATTCCTTTATCCTCATTAATATAATTCCAAGTTCAAACATTTGAACTGTAAAAATCCATAATTACGATCATGCTTTCACTTTTCTATTGCTTTTTTCCTTGACAAGCATTTATGGACGTGTAGACGGGATAATGAGATGTGAAAAGTGCTTCACTGATAAGAAGACTTTGTCAAAAACGTTCGACTTGATCTCCGGACCGTTCTATTGGCTTGAAACTTCACGTTTTTGGTGCACCATTGGCAACTGAGGTTAGCCTCGATTGTCAGCAAAGCATATTGCCAAATGGACTATAACAAGCGAAAACGATCACGAAAATCTATGTATTTATTACAATGGTTCACTAAAATCCAAGCATCATTCTTCAAAAGATTGTAAATCCTTGATAAAGACATTAAAGCTTGTCAATTACTAGTACTGTACTAGAACACTTTAAATTGTTATATAATTAAATCTGCCATTAATCCTAATGAAATCACATGGTTGTCACCAAACGTACAAAACGTCAATCAGCACTTGGGCAGTAATGAACTTAAACACTTTCTTATGCAACCAACGATGTTTTCTTAATGCATCATTCCCAATGTAATGATGTACATCTTTTTGGTTCTTCATGCCTTTGAGTTCTGATCTCCATTTCATTATGCAAATATATCATCTATTACAGATGCAGGAACTTATCAACAAAATGGTCAGACTCATGACTGTAGCATTGGCGAAAAAGATCTACAGACACTTTTGTTATAGTCCCTTAATCCAGTCAAGCAAGAATACTGATGCTGGAACGCAACGCTTTCTGCGGCGTACTTTGGTCGCCCTATTGACACTCCCTCACAGCGACATTTGTGGAAGACAGATATAGAGGATTTCGTATTCCATATAACGTGCAATTCATAGATATGTTTGCTTGTCCTACCCGTGGTCCTACCACAGGGATAGATGGCGGAGTTCCAAGGAGAATATAATTATGGTCGTTTGTGCCAAGCTCTATATCGTGAGACACAGCGTAGAATTCAAGACAGACCGAATTCTTGATACGAAGAGGTACAGATGGCAAAGAGGAAGATTACGAGATGGCAAGGCTACTTGTTCTTGCGATCACGTGACAATGCAATGACGATGTTTATACTGACCACTCGTTGGCCACTACAGTAGCAAGGAGGACTGAACCTTCTATGTTGCAGAAAGATATTGTAGCAACGTAGAGAGGCAGCGATTTCAGATCCCTTTGCACGTTTTGCTACAAATCTATTGCTTAAGGTAATTGTCATTTATTTTTGCTGTGAAATTTTTATTTTTTTCATCATTCAAACAGATATTAAATATTACAATCTGAAAACCAAACCTTTATACATAATTATTAAAACTAAAAACTAATTACCATGCTAAACTTATAACTACTTACTAGCTATACATATTGAAACCATTTCCGGTTCAACCACATTATTTATTGGCAGCTGGTGCATGACTGAATTGTAGATCAGTAAGTTCATAATGTTACAATAATAATTTTATGACACTCGTTAGTTTTATTGCTGTGTATTTTATTAGATACTAAACTTCTTTGTATACATTGTATCTAATACATTCTACAGCTGTTCTTAACTGAATGCGTAACTTGATCGAAATTAGCATTTATTGACCGCTGAAAATTGTAGGACTCAGGAATTAGTATCGTCTCTTGATCAATCTCTCTTTGGTTTGTTTATTTACCCCGCGATTGTAAATTAATAATTCAATGGCAAGTCTCCCTTGGATTCGTCGACATAACTACGAGGCCTTGTAATGAGTAGCAGGTTTCGACTGAGACGGGAGTCGATCCAAAGACGCCTGGTTTTCATTCCCACATCATCTAATCGCTCTATTTAACACAAAGAAGAAAAGGTTTGTTGTTTATGTCCAGCAATGCCTTATATGCGCGTTAGAATTCTCATTTGATCTTTTCTAGCAAGAGACAACCACATTTACATACGTAAACCTTTGTAACAACAATAGAAAATAGAAGAATATCGTATAATAATATCATTAATGAATATGTTAAGAGAACACTAGATACGAAGGATTCGTGTGATTTAGTCTGCAATTTTTCGACCATGCAGGTCATGCACGCAGTACATAGTTGTTGTGGTTAACATTAGTTTATTCTCCCATTTACTTGTAAATCACAGTCAGTTGGCATACACATTAATGATTATATCACCTATCTGCTACGTAATAATTAAGCAATGATGTATCCCTAATCCAAAGACAACAGACACTTGAAAAGCAACAGCGTTCTCATCACTCATACAGTAAGTGAATCTACTTACTGTTAGTACTTGCTGTTTGTCTCTACATGTATTAACTATGACTGAACTACTTCACTTCGCACAACATCATAAATTAGAAGCTTTATTATTTTCAAGTGAAGCCATAGCAAAGCGAAGCATCGAAACTACACGTCACATCCGCTCGTTACAAAATTAATACTGTACAGTATAACCCGTTTAAGCGCAAATCGGATATGCGCAAATCCCGTTTATCTGCAAATAACTTGCGATGTACCGATTTTACTGCGTACAGTACAAACTCTCTTAATCGATTCCTGATAAGTGAAATTCCGGATAAGAGCAAAGGATATCGTTGGCAAATTACTATTGCGCTTAAGCGGGTTACACTGTATTTACATAATAACTAGGTTCAGGGTAATGATTGTTGACAATGTTAATAATCGTCAAGTTTATAAACGTAATTGTTTTATCATGTTTTAGGCTGCATGTAAGAGGACCACTCGAATAGTCCCTGTGTTTGCCTGTCATGTTTATGGCAAATAAATCAAATCAAATAAAAAAATCAAATAATTATTTGAAGCTGGACTATTTTCGCAATATTACAGTATAAATGATGATGACGCCTTGGGCCTCTTGGAACACTCACCGGCGACACCAACTCATCAATCTATACTGCAGGGGCGGATGTAGGAATTTTAATACCTTAGTCAAAATGGGGGCGCAGCCCCTCTCCTCCCGGTGCCGAAGGCACCCTACTAGGGGGGTCCAGGATAGCTGTAGTAATTTTTTTTGAAATTCCCTATGCCAAGAACGCTCTAAACGCAATTCTTAAACTATAGAAACTTATATTGGATATAAACTAAGCATCTTGCAAAGCAATAAACAATCTTTAATATACAGTATTCACAAAGCAGCCAACACAATATGAGAATAAAATCGAATTAATTGTATTCTCACATTTCAACCCAACACTATTCACAGGCTAATAATTATATTGAAATGTTAGCGAACAAGGACATAGTAAACGCATAATATATACATAAAGCAAATAACAGAGATAATAACAAACCAAAGGGATAATTTGTGGTTGTCTCTGGGCCATGAAACTCTAATACCAGGAGCATATTTTAAATTAGTTTTCAGTTTTCACGAAGGCCGATTAGACAGCCTGGTACTGGTAGGAAGACCGATGAGACAGTCGGAGATAGCCTAGTCCAAGTTCTTTTGAAACAAGCTGCAGACATAATTCTGTAAGTCTTGATCAAAAGCATGCACAACATGCTGCAGAATTTCCGACCAACGCGACGAGTGAGACGATGCGGAACGGTGAATAAGTAAAGCGAAATGCCACAACGAGAAGCTACAACTTTCCGCGCTCCGTCCGTTTGCCAACGAGGCTCCAGATCAGTCGCAGCACTTCGTCAAGCTCTGTTGAACGTGGTCAAATGCTTGTAAATACAATTCTTGAGCACAAGGAACGAGGCTCCAGATCAGTTGCTAATTTTTCGGTCAAATCCTCCTTAAAATCAGAATCAAAACCACAAAGAGGCTCCAGATCAGTCGCAGCTCATTTTCACGCTGTGCTGAACGTGGTCAAACGCTTGTAAAAGATGTTCTCGAAATGACAAACGAGGCTCCAGATCCGTCGCAATTTCTCTGGTCAAATCCTTCTCGAAAAAGAAGCGAGCCTCAAGCGCTTCCAGAAGGAGGCCCTAGACAGGTCACGAATATCAATCTTTCACATTGGATTTCTGCTTTCATCGTATTAAGCACAAAATGTAGATGAAAACAGAGAAAGCTTTGAATATTTCAGAATTACAATATTTTGATGTAGCAAACAACATTATCATTCTGTCTGAAAATTTATGTTTGTCGTGCGACTATTTTGACTAATACCAGATCCGCCCCTGATCTATAGGGCTGTAAAAACGTCTCTCTTCAGCAAGCATATATAATTATGTTTCCATTAGTTTTGTCTCCACAACGCCCCGAGGCTACCGCTAGATGATCGTTTGAACAGTTAAAAGACTTAAATCTTAGTGTGAGTGCTCACTTCAGACCGTTGTAAAATGTAAACATTAGGCTTGCGTTCAAATGCCGTGAGGCTTATAAAAGAAAGCAAACGCATGACATCATATATTTTCTCAAGGCGATGAGAACCAGTGTGAATTTCCCTTTGGACTTCAAACATTGTGCCACAGTCAAGGCCAATGGTCAAAGTCAGTATAACTCAGCGGGGTCGGAACCCTCGAACCAGAAAGGGCGTTTGTGCTGCTTTTAGCGGGCAAGTGGTTTTTCGGTTCCACGCGATGTTTTGCTTTTCATATAAAGTTAATAAATTATACTGTACAGAGTAACAGATATAGTCTACAGGCTCATAGCAAATAATCAGCTGTTCAGCTTCATCCCTGAAATGCTGAAATTAGACGATCGACGACTCCTTGCGGGCAATCGCACGGCAAACTTGAAGATGCGCATATAAGCAGTATCGCCTACAGACATTTTCCCGACCACTGCTACGACCCATGATTACGTAACTGGGGCATAAAAAGGTACAAATACGTTCGCATGTACGGAACGCAAGACACTCTTCTTTACTTTGCAAGCGGAGATAATAGAATAATGTGATAAATCAGGATCCAAATTAGTACACTTTCTGTCAGGATATTATTTCGTGGATAGTAAGCTTGGATACTTGGCAACGAGCAAAGGCCAGTGCTTTCACCAACATAGGGCGGTGCTTGATATTCGGCATTGGCCTGATGGCTTGTCCATGTTCTCGTCACGTCCGTTTCCTTTGTTATAGCTTTGTCATTTTCGTGATTCTTCAGCATTGAATGAATCTTTGAATTCTCGTACTCAAATGATCGTTTTGTATTGATCTGGCAGGAGTGTTGATTGTCATCAAACGTAGGCTGCGTTTTCTATGCCATCGAATGAGATCATGTGAGCCTCCCCATGGCCCTTTTACGCAACGATCATAGGTTGTGCCTTGCCTTAAACATATTATATGTGTGCAGTTCCTTGTTAAAGTAAGTATCACTGCTTGTGTGCTAATATGAGCGTATCGCCAATAGCTAATGAATCGTAACTGTGGAAAACGCATGCCGCTAAACCTGCAGTGATGATGAACAATGGAATGATCTGGACGGCACTACAAGCAATACATCATTGACGTGTCAATACTTTGTATTGAGCCTTTGTTTTCTTTTGTGACTACTTTCGTCTGCTTGGATTCCGATGCAAAACCGCTTAGCCTGTTCTGGTCCTTATAAACGGCAAACCGGGACACGATTGTCATCTAGCTCCTCCGACTCACCATGGGTCCTGTACGAGATTCAAGTGCCGTTGGCAACAGCCACCAAACATTCCATCATCATCATCGCCTACGTATTTTGTCTTTGGTGTTGTCTAAACGGAAAAGATGCAGCAAGCAATGGTTTCTTACAAGCATGTATTAGCTCTCTTTTTATTTTGCGCGCTGTTTACAATCGGATCAAGTCAGCTTCTTCTCCCACACGAGTTATTTCCAGGTGAGATTACGGCAAAACTGAAGTGACGGAAATCATTGTATTTATTTTGAAATCTTGCCATATATCGTACAAAGTACCTATACTCTTCGTTCTCTCGTTCTTATAACTAAAACTAGCAAGTAATGAGCTGTAAGTACTTTATTTATAAACTAAACACTGATGGTTATACTGCTACGTAGATCATCGTAGATGCATGACCGAGGTGAGCTGAATGAACAATCAAAAGTTGCCAAGAGATCGTTAATAACTAGCATTGAAACGAGAATTAACCCCACACTGTGCTAATAATTATGAGGTGAAGAAGTTTTGACTGAATAGTACAGTCTCAGCTTTCGATATTGCGCTACTGATGTTGGAGAAGTGCTAATTTGATTTTTAACAACAAAATTGGAGGCTAATAAGAACTTTTTTCCACTCAGACGAAACATATTAAAGCAGAATAGTATAATGCTTCTTCGGATCAACGAGACAGGATGCTATGAATTCACATACGGATTTTCTGATACATAATTCGAGTTCCATGTTTCAAGAAGTAAACAAAAGGCAGTATCCTCGTAACGATTAACAAGAAATTCGACATACACTTTCAGCGATGTACTGCCAGTCTCTCATCCACGTCTTACTGTTACCAATGACAAAAGATAGAGATGGGTCATCATTGTACTTGGCTGCTTCAACGACTCGAAACTAATTGACATTATTATCATTATTATTGAGCAGGATCTCATTACTTTCGCCATGCAAATACTGCAGTACCCTTATCGGGCGTCCCAAACATACAAGCACAAGTACTTATGGGATGATCCTGACCATGTACTCTTTCCTTCAAAACGTTATTAGTTTTTAATTAACATTGTTTCAATGGTCGAACAAAAACCTATCTATCGTACCTTTTCGGACGTTCGAATGCTTCCATTGGAGATTCATTCTATCCGCATTTTTACTTGCTGTTGTTATGCCTTTTAGAGGTGCTAATTTGATTTTAAAACGTATAAATTACAGATACAAAACATAAAATAGAGGAGCCTATCCTCTTCACTGTTTCTACAGAATCTATTCCTTGTTATGCATATCAGAACTGTATAATTCTTAAATTGGCCTCGTATTATGTAAGTAGATAAGAATCACCTCAGACCATTTTGGTTACTGCGTTTCGGCGTTTTCATGTTTTGGTTCTTACAATGTTGTAAATACCCATCGTAATGGTTCAAGAGAGGTCCTAATTTGCATTTCTGAACTATGTCTTGCGGATTATGTAAGCTTGACATTGAAATATATTGCTTGCATTTTAACTGCTTAAATATACTGCTTTGCAATTCTTAACTATTAAATGGTTGTGAGAAATTGTTTTAATCGCAGTAACTGAAATGATAGTATTCTAGGTCATTGATTTTAATTTTACGATACATCGTGTGTGTATTTTAATTTAATTTAGTTTTATATAATAGGACAGAATTCAGTGGTCATGATGAGCTTTCTGAGAAAATTGAAATTTAGCAATCGGTGCCAGAATCCCTCTATTCCGAAGAACTGTTTGAATCTCAAGAACACAAGCTTTTTTGAAATTATCCCGAAGATGGCGGCTTCTTGAATGTTCTTATCTGGCTTTCAATATCTATTGAGTGTTTAGGTCTCTGCTACGCAAGAAATTTGGCAAATTATTTCATACAATGTTATAAATTTGTCAACAACCTTCTAGATCACTGCTGGCTTTCGTCAACATGTACCGACTAGGTCCGTTGTTTCGGAATGAGAACTTCGACTTCACACACTTTATAATGACTCAGTTGCCTTGATTTTTATTTAAGGCCGTACAGAGAATAAAAAGCACCTTGCATTTCTATGATGGGTCGGATTCTTCAGGCAGGCTGAGATACTGGGATTCTAAGACACATTGAACTGAGCTTAAGTTCATATCCTTGCGTAATGTCGATGGGCATCAGTTTTATGAAATCATATCTTGCCTTGAATAGCTTGCTTCTGAGCTGTGTGTTAATGACTCAAAGCTTAAGGAAAACTCTCAAAATCAAAATTTATTATTATATGATCATTAAGTTTCACATAGAAGCCATTGTTATAAAAAATTTGCTGACGTCAGATAATTCTATTGCACTTTATGCGATCATTTCATACTTCAAGTAAAAGGATGCTTTCTTAAGAACTGCGGCGTATTTCTATGTCTGCTTAATCTAGTAATCTCAATACATTAAATTATTTGTTGCTGCATTGACAGAAAATATGTTCTTGATAAAAAATCTAATACTGAACCGAAACAAATTTATTCAAATAGCACATTCGATGTTCCTGTGTGAGTTACCCTTATCCCTCTGCATTGGCAACTGAATCTCGTCAGATCTTTTGCACGCATGCTCATGAAGCGCTCTTGCTCAGAACGGGAAGAAAGAAATGCTTGCATGACAGCATATCGAAGGCTTTTTATCTGTTTGTTAAATAGATAAGTCTTCTAAGGGTATATGCAACACAGGATGATTATTGAAGCTCGGAGAATTCCAAATAATTGTACACAGTAAAAATAGCAGAATAAGAAAATTAATTTGTAGTCAAATTTTAAACAAAAATAATAACTATAATAATTTGATAAATAGCAATTTATTTGCCTTCTACAATTCCTTGCTATATTAGTCATAATATTTTCTTATGTTCAAATTATCTGAAAATTGGCTACTGTAATATCAAAACAATTTATCAAATATCACATTCGATTTTGCTATGTTGTTTCTATCCAAACTGGTGACATTTTATGGCACATATTTTTTCTGTCAAATTGTGATGTATTCACCATTGTATTAAGATAAATGGTCACGTGACTATGTCCGCATAACAACATGACCACCGGGGTGTAAAGGAACCCCAGTTGATTGTAAGATGCCATTGAAGCAAGATTGCTCTGCGTACTGATTCTCCTTGTGCTACAAGTATTAGTTCAGGTAGTGTGAACCCACGGTTCTAAATATTTTATACAAATATTTTAATTTCATGCAATAATTTATAGACTGTAATAAATTGAATATCACAATTGCTATTCTATCAAGATATTTTACGTAGAGCAAAATACTATTCAAGACCTAAGTATAGTAATCAGTTAATTTGGAGGTAATTTAATTACTAGTTGGCAATGTAAGTTCCTTCTTGTTTTACAGTATACATTTGTATCAAAAATTGAATTTCGGATTGTGTAAATGTGCTACAATTCGTTCAAGCAATAGTTTAATAAGGATTTCAAGAATTGAGAAAATACATAACATAATACATTTCAGTGGAAATTTATTTCCTGCCGTTGCGTTAAACCTGCAAAGAAAAAATTCCTATCCACATACAACAACACCTGTCTTGCTTACTGATTTCCCATGTCACTTATAAATTTTAGAAAGTACACATTGACGTTCTTAGACTGATGTAGCCGACTTAAATATATCAGCAAGTAGCATCAACCTTTTCAGATGCGAATTTTATCAGCCAGTGACATCTTATTGACATTGTACATTGCTCGTGTAAATAAAGCATGATGACTGATGTTGATCGGACAAAGGAAACAAATGTTATCCATTTACAGACTCTGTCAACATTTGCCTTACTATTGTAAAAAGTACGCATTGAAGAATACCGTCCTGTCTTAACGACCACCTGTCTTTAGCAACCACCTGTGTCAAGAGACCATCTTCAAATGACCCGTTAACAACACACTTTAACCATCACCAGCGACCATCTGTCTTGAGAGACCATTTCTCACTTGTCCTTCGGGTTGCAACATAAGACAAGGTAGAAGGTAACGATCAAAATGTTACGCAGTACAGCATATAGAAGAAGAAAAAACAGACAAAATCCACCTGGTGGTCATAGAAGCAGGATGGTACTAGCAAGATTTGGAAGTTTAATTAACCTTCATGCATAATGAATCTATCAGTTCAGATGATTAATGCTGCATGATTGAATTTCAGATGTTTGTTTGGGATGGACACCGTGGACTGGCTGCTCCGTCACTTGTGGAGGCGGCGCTCGTCTCCGCCAAAGAGTTTGCCTCATACCCCCATGCAACTGCTTTGTTCCTTCGTGTTGTAAATACGAAGAAGATCGAGAAGACTGCAGTCCGCAACCATGCATTGGTTTAATCGGTAAGTTTCATTGCATGAATGGGGTGTAGAGTGTATGATTCTATAGCCCTAAGCAGGGGCGGACCCAGGATTTGAGATTACCATGTCAAGAATGAAGGGGCGAAGCCCCAGGTGCCGGAGGCACCCCTCCTAGGGGGGTCCGGGGGCATGCTCCCCCGGAA